>AWOL01S0077185.1:49005-62066 GCA_000715115.1 Nicotiana otophora | reverse complement strand
TATATATATATATATATATATATATATATATATATATATATATATATATATATATAGATATAGATATATATATACATGCAAAATACGGTAGGGCTAGCAGACAATGCTGCTATGGATAAGTGTAATGACCCGACTGGTCGTTTTAAAAATTAGCATCATGTTCGATGGCTTACGGTCTCGAGTAGCTTCATATTGTGTATCATGACTTACTTGTGTAGTCGTGTTTGGTTTTCGAATGATTCGGGGTCGATTTGGAAGAAGGATTCTTATTTCAGAAACTTAAGTGGCAAGAGTTGACCGGAGTTTGACTTTTGTGTAGACGGGTCTGGAATGGTTTTTTTATGATTCCAATAGCTTAATCTGGTGATTTTGGACTTAGATGTTTGTCCGTAGTTGGATTTGGAGGTTCGTAGGTTGATTTGATGTATTTTGGTGAAAGTTGGAAAATTGAATGTTTGGAAGGTTGAGAAGTTTGATCGAGAGTTGACTTTTTAGATATCAGGTTTGGATAATGATTCATGGAGTTGGAATACTTCCTTTATATCATTTGAGACTTGCGTGCAAAATTTGAGGTTATTCCGGGTTAATTTGATATGATTCGGCGCGAGGTGTAGAAGTTGAAAGTTCCTAAGTTCATTAAGTATGATTTGAGGTATAATTCATAGTTTTGATGTTGTTTGATGTGATTTGAGGCCTCTAGAAGGTCCACGTTATGTTATGAAACTGGTTGGTATGATTGGATGGGGTCCCGGGGGCCTCAGGTGTGTTCCAGATGGTCTACGGGCCATTTCTTTCTATTTTTGGACTACTAATTTCTGTTATCTGGTGTTCTTCATCACGTTCGCCATATTCTTTCGCTTTCGCGAAACTTGAGGGACTTATGCTATCGCGTTCAAGATCTAAGGTACGCGATCGCGTATAAGGGAATCTATAAAGGGCATTACGCCTTTGTTGTCTATTATCGCGTGGGTGCAATCGCGTTCGCGTAGTGAGCTAGAGGCTGTGTGTCTCGTTCGCTACTTCTTTTATGCATTTGCGAAGAATGTTTGGTCAGCTATTATTATATTGTCTCTGTGATCACGAGTGTTGTTCCGAGATCGCGATGAGTAAATCACTGGGCAGAATATAAAGTACTCTATTTTGAGGGCTTTTGATATATTATCAATATTTGGGTTAGAGAGCTCGGTTTTGGGTGATTTTGGATGGGATTTTCATGCTTTGGATTGGGGTAAGTGTTCTTCATCTTTGTTTATATATGAGGATTTTCAGTCCGGATTTGATTATATTTCATGATTCCATCTTTGTTTTTACATTAAATTAGTGATTTGAGTTGGAGAAAATTCGGGATTTTCATAAAACTTTCAAAATGTAAAATGAGGATTTGAAGGCCGATTTGATGTCGAAATTGGATAATTTTTGTATGGTTGGACTGGAATGGGTATTCGAATTTTTTGAATTTTGTCAGATTCTGAGGTGCGGGCCCGAGGTGTACCTTTTGAGTTGACGTTTTAGTTTTCATTAAAGATCAAAGCTTTATTATCCGGAATTGTTTTCTGTGATTTTTGTTTATGATATTGAGTTATTTTGGCTAGATTTAAGACGTTCAGAGGTTTGTTTCACACTATAAGGTTAGTTAGAGTATTGATTTGGCTTTCTTGAGGTAAGCATCTTGCCTAACTTTGTGTAGGGGATTTGAGTCATTTGTGTTAATTTGTTTCATGTAAAACATGTGTACGTGAGGTGACGAGTATGTACTCGGGCTTATACGTGAAAATTGACCTGTTTAGACTCTTAGGCTTCTTTCATGTATTTATTTGGGATTTTTAGCACATGTTATATCTTTTAATTGTCTTGCTTACTTTCGCATGCTTTATTTGAAGTTGTTGTTATATGTCACATTCTTTACTTGTCAAGTTTATTCTTATGTACTTTATTTGAAGTTGTTACCTCTTTTATCATTATGTGACTTCTTTTATTGTTGAATTACTCTTAATTGAAATTGTTGTTACATGATATCCTTTTTGTTCCCGGGTTATTCTCATGTATTTTGACGTAGTTGCTAGTTCGTGCCATCTCTTTTATTGTTAGCCTATTTCGTATGCTAGAATTCGAAGATTGCCATTTCGTGGAAATATCTTCATTATCGTGTTTGTCCTTAAGACATTAATTGAAGTTAAAGTCATTGAAAATCATTAATCTATTTTAATTGAAGTCGTGTTTAAAGGGAGTGTTGTTCGTAGTTCAGTCAGTTTCTCGTTGATTTTGTTGTTATTGAGATTCTATACACATTGTGTTTGAGTTGTAGGCTTGGGCTATTTGTTGTGGAAATATTGATATTGTTGGTTCTTTTGGAAAGGTTGTGGTCTATGGGCACTTTTGGTACAAGTTGATATGTCGTGTTGTTGTGATGTAGCACATGTGAATTGTTACGCGGATTGATTGTTGTTATGCAGAGTATAAGGGTGGCATTTCACCGTTGTTGTTATGCGGGGTATAAGGGTGGCATCTCACTGTTGTTATCATGCGAAGTGATACGGGTGGCTGTTGTGTTATTTTCCAAGCAGAGTGATAAGGGTGTCTATCATGAGGAGTGATACGTGTGGCTATCGGAGTGATACGGGTGGCTAATGATATTGTCAGGGCGGAGTGATACGGGTGACTATCGGAGATATAAGGGTGGCAATGTCAGGGATGATGTGTAAGGGCCTGGGAGCATTTTGTTGGTGATAGTCGTGTGATGATGTGTATTTCCTTGTGTATGTCATACACCTTACGTGAGTTGTTGTGTTGATTCGATGAGCTACTCGATGTCTTTGATATTACATGTTGACTTGGGTTGTAATAGTACACTCGCACAAGCATACATCGTAACATGCCACTTATCCTAGTTCAGGAGTATGAAACTTGACATTTATTGCTCATGCCCATGTATTCTTGTATTATCTGCTTTCATGTTGATATTGAGTTTGTAACCATGTTGGGTGGATTGTGGTATTGAGCATGTGACCATGCCAGGCGGATTGTGATTGTGAGCCTGTGATCATGCCGGGCGGATTGAGATATTGGCACATGAGTTGTCCGTGCGGTTGTGATTTGAAATGTGGGCACAATTTTCCGTGAGCAATGATGGTGGGTTAAGACCCGTGACTTGTGAATATGGTATGAGGTATCACGGAGTAATTGCATAGGGAAACGTGTGCTAGAACATCTTGACTTAATTGGTAGTTATTGTTTTCCTTATTTGGTTTCAATGGTACTTTCACGGTGTTCGTATTACTTTACTTATATATCATATGTTGATTCTTGTTGCCATTTACTGATTCCTTCTTTTATTATTAGCTTTATAATTCTATACTGCACAGGTTATTTTAATTAGTAGGTGTCTTGACTTGTACCTCGTCACTACTCCACCGAGGTTAGTCTTGATACTTACTGGGTACCGACAGTGCTGTACTCATACTACACTTCTGCACATTTTTGTGCAGAGCCAGGTATAGGAGTTACCGAACTCGGGTAGAGTAAGCTTATTGATCGCGAGGATTCAAGGTAGAGCTGCTTGTTCGTCGATGTCCCTTGGAGTCCTATCCTTTCAATGTGCTATTAGCTTATTATTTAAACAGTATTGTATTTTGATATTTGAGATCTTTTCATGTATTGAGCTAGAGTTCGTGTCTCTCTATTACCTAGTCTTGGGAGGTTGTATGATTATTGTCGTGTAGGCTCGTTTTGCTTTTGTTTCGGTATTCATATTAAACCCTGTTTTAAATTATCATTGTTAAACTCGCTTAATTGTTGAAAGTAATCGTCTTACCTAGTCTTAGAGACTAAGTGCCATCACGACGCCTGTGGTGGGATTTTGGGTCGTGACAAGTTGGTATCGGATCTCTAGATTCATAGGTTCTACGAGTCACGAGCAAGTTTAGTAGAGTCTTGTGGATCGGTACGAAGACGTCTCTTCTTATCTTCGATAAGCTACAGAACCATTAGGAAAATTCCACTTCTTTCATTTCTGTTGTGCGGATTTGTTGATTTTAAAGTTTGAGCTTTTATATCTCTATTCTCTCATAGATGGTGAGGACACGCGCTACCGGATCAGCTGAGCAGACACTTGCTCCCCCTACTAGAGCCGTGAGAGGTCGGGGCCGAGGTAGAGGCCGAGGGGGGGCACGTGCCACAGCTAGAGCACCTTCCATAGCAACAGTTGAGGAGCCGCTGGTAGCTCTGGCTGGGGGACAGACACTGGAGGCGCCTATTATTACCCTTGGACTTCAGGAGACTTTAGCGCAGTTCCTGAGCATGTTTGGTACATTGGCTCAGGCGGGATAGATCTCTGTTGCACCGCCTACTTCGCAGATTTGGGGAGGAGCTCAGACTCCCAGCGCCCGTACTCCGGAGCAGCGGGCTCACATTGGTCAGTTTCAGGTTTGGTACCAGTACAACATGTTCTTCCGGTTAAGCCTGAGGTCAGGCCAGGGTCATCAGAGGAGGAACAGATGAGGCTTTAGAGGTTCAATAGGTATAGTAAACCTACTTTTAGTGGCATAACTACCGAGGATGCACATGACTTCCTAGAGAAGTGTCACTGTATTCTCTGCACCATGGGTATTGTTGAGGTGAGTGGAGTTGTATTTACTACATTGCATTTGTCGGGGGCAGCGTATCAATGGTAGTAGGTTTATGAGGAAGGTAGACCAGTCGATGCAGCACCACCCACTTGGGCTCAGTTTTCAGAGATGTTCTTGAGGTAGTTTGTTCCTCAGACCCTCTGGGATACGTAGCGCACAGAGTTCGAGTAGCTGCGTTAGTGCACCATGACAGTGTCAGAGTATGCCATCAGGTTCAGTAAATTATCCCATCATGCACCTACTCTGTTTCCTATAGTCATAGATCTAGTCCACAGATTTATCGAGGGGATCAGTTACGACCTTAGATTCAGCATGGCTCGGGAGTTGGAGACTGATACTCCATTTTAGCAGGTTGTAGAGATTTCCAGGAGGTTAGAGCATATTAGGGGTGAGGAGAGGGAGGATAAGGAGGCTAAGAGGTCTCGAGGTTCTGGAGGATTCAGTAGATTCTACTCTTCAGTTATGACCCATCACGGCAGAGGCTCGGGCAGTCGGCCAGTCCAGTGTGAACTTCAAACTACTCATGGTGCTCTAGTTAGTCAGGGACCTCAAGGTACTCATATGGGGAAGTCATCTTCTAGTGCACCAACGTGGTTCCCACAATGGTTATTCCAGTTATCCGGCAAAAACTCAATATGAGCAGCCACGCCCGTAGAGAGGTTGTTATAACTGTGGCAATACCAGGCACATCATGAGAGATTATCCCAGACTCGGGAGAGGTGGATTTCATCAGAGCAGTCAGGCTGTGGGTTTCATTCATTTTGCTACTCCACCTGCACAACTAGCTAGGGGTGGAAGACAGGTGGGTAGAGGGCGCCCTAAAGGGGGAGGCCCGGCCCATTCATATGTTTTCCATGGTTGGGTTAAGTCCACTGCATCATATGGTGTCATTATAGGTATGGTTTATTATTATAGAGGAGCATCATTCTTATTTGGATTTGGTTCTGCTTATCAGAGTGAGTCCTCCTATCTTGCTTCATATAGCGGTGAGTTTCGTGATTCTTGTACTCTACTTAAGTGTTTACCCCTACTGAGAGATTCTATAGTGGTAGCTCGTGTCTATTGTTTTGTTTTGTTCGCCATTGAGAGTAATGAGACTAGGATGAATTTTTTGTTACTCATTACGGCAGGTTTTGATGTGATTTATGGATGGTTTGATTTCGATTAGTGATTTAGGTGCTTTACCGGTATGGGAAGTTCGTTACATGTTGTGATTTTGTTTCGAGGAATTGAGTTAGTGAAAGGTTTCAGTTGATATGATGTGTATTCTACTTGTGATTTATAGCTAAGGATGGGATCCTCGCGTTTTCGTATGGTTTGATATGCTTGAACCGGGCTACGTGCCATGGTGGAGTTATATTAGGATGAGATCCTTGTGATTTGTTCATCTATTTTGATTCTCCCTTGTGGAATAGATCTGTAGTATGGTACTGATAGGGAGTTGTGCTTGTCGAACTTGTTTGATAGCTCTCTCATGTGTTTCTCTTCCAATATTTAGTCATATTCGCGTGGTGCTTAATTTGTGAGGCATGTGCCCATGTGGTGTTAGGTATGACTTGTTGAATTGAGTGAATAGTTATGGTATCTTCATGTTTCTTGCATTGTTATCAGTGTCGTGAAGGTTTGGAACAAGGTTCTAGCTATTATGAGATTATTTATTGATGCTGGATTTGTTTATATGGAGCTATCGTGGTCAGAGTTGTTGTTATGGGCATATGTGTGATATGTTACGTTGTGTGGTTATACCTTGTGGGTGTATGCATGAGCCATTACAGCTAGTTAAGATTGATACATTGTGTTTATATGGAAATCGGGTCTTTAGGAAAGGATTGGATGGTGAAAAATTTGGTTCTAAGGTTTATCAGTGTGGATGGAAGGAATAATCTTCAGCTAAGATGGTGTTGTCGGGCCTATGTAGATTGGGGTGACGTGGGATAACCCGCGAGTATGTGTGTGATGAGTACATTCAGTGATATGATGACTTCGGAATGGTACTTGGCACGTTTGAGGATGAACGTTTGTATAAGAGGGGAGAATGTAATGACCCGACCGGTCGTTTTGAGAATTAGCATCTCGTTTGGTGGCTTAAGGTCTCGAGCAGGTTCTTATTGTGTATCATTACTTGCGTGTGTGGTCGGGTTCAATTTTCGGATGATTCGAGATCAATTTGGAACAAGGATTCTTGTTTTAGAAGCTTAAGTGGCAGAATTTGACTTTTGTGTAGACGACACCAGAATGGTGTTTTGATCATTCCAATAGCTTCGTATGGTTAATTTGAACTTAGGCGTATGTCCGGAATTGGATTAGGAGGTCCGTAGATTGATGAAATGCATTTTGGCGAAAGTTAAACAATTGAAAGTTTGGAAGGTTGAGAGGTTTGATTGAGAGTTGACTTTGGTGATAACGGGTTCGTATTGCGATTCCAGGAGTTGGAATACATCTGTTATGTCATTTGGTACTTACACGCAAAATTTGAGGTTATTCCGGGCTGATTTGATATGATTCGGCGCGAGTTGTAGAAGTTGAAAGTTCCTAAGTTCATTAAGTACGATTTGAGGTGCAATTCATAGTTTTGATGTTGTTTGATGTCATTTGAGGCCTCGAGCAGGTCCCCATTACGTTATAGATCTGGTTGGTATGATTGGACGGGGTCCCTGGGGCCTTAGGTATGTTCCGGATGGCCTACGGGCCATTTCCTTCTATTTTTGGACTGTTGATTTCTATTATCTAGTGTTCTTCTTTCGCGTTCGCGAAGCTTGAGAGACTTATGTTGTCACGTTCATGATCTGAGGTACGCGATCGCGTGTAAGGCAAGCTGGAAGGGGCATCAGGCCTTTGTCGTCCACGATCGCGTGGGTGCAGCCGCGTTCGCATAGTGAGCTGGAGGTTGTGTGTCACGTTCGCGACTTCTTTTACGCGTTCGCGAAGAATGTTTGGTCAGCTATTTTTATTTTTTCTCCGTGATCACGAGTGTTGTTCCGCGATCGCGATGAGTAAATCACTAGGCAGAATATAAAGTATTCTATTTCGACGGCCTTTGATATTTTATCACTTTTTGGGTTAGAGAACTCGGTTTTGGGCGATTTTGGAGGAGATTTTCATGCTTTAGATTGGGGTAAGTATTCTTCACCTTGATTTTATTATATTTCATGATTCTATCTTTGTTTTTATCATTAAATTAGTGATTTGAGTTTGAGAAAATTGGGGATTTTCATAAAAAACTTTAAAAATATAAAATGAGGATTTGAAGGCTGATTTGATGTCGAAATTGGATAATTTTGCTGTGGTTGGACTTGTATCGGAATGAATGTTCGGATTTTGTTAATTTTGTCAAGTTCTGAGGTACGATCCCGGGGTTGACATTTTGAGTTGACTCTTTGGTTTTCATCAAAGACCGAAGCTTTAATATTCGGAATTTTTTCCTATGATTCGTATTTATGATATTAAGTTATTTTGGCTAGATTTGAGCCATTCGGAGGTTTGTTTCACACGAGAAGGTCATTTCGAGTATTGATTTGACTTCCTTGAGGTAAGTATCTTATCTAACTTAATGGGGGGAACTACCCCTTTGGATATGAGTCGTTTGTGCTAATTTGTGTCGTGAAAGCCGTGTATGAGAGGTGACGAGTACGTACTCGGGATTATATATGGAAATTGACCGGTTTAAAATCTTAGGCTTCTTTAATGTATTTATTTGTGATTGTTAGCATATGTTATATCTTTTAATTGTCTTGTTTACTTTCGTGTGCTTTATTCGAAGTTGTTGTTACATGTCACATTCTTTACTTGTCAAGTTTACTCTTATATACTTTATTTGAAGTTGTTGCCTCTTTTATCATTATGTGACTTCCTTTATTGTTGAGTTACTCTTAATTGAAATTGTTGTTACATAATATCCTTTTTGTTGCCGTGTTATTCTCATGCATTTTGACGTAGTTGCTAGTTCATGCCATCGCTTTCATTCTTAGCCTATTTCATACGCTAGAATCCGAAGTTTGCCATTTCATGAAAATAACTTCACTATCGAATTTATCCTTAAGCAATTAATTGAAGTTGAAGTTATTGAAAATCATTAGTCTATTTTAATTGAAGTCGTGTTTAAAGGGAGGGTTTTTCATAGTTGAGTTACTATCTCGTTCATTTTGTTGTTATTGAGATTCTATACACATTGTGTTTGAGCCTTGGGCTATTTGTTGTGGAAATATTGATATTGTTGGTTCTTTTGGAAAGGTTGTGTCCTATGGGCACTTGTGGTACAAGTTGATATGTCGTGTTGCTGTGATGTAGCACGTGTGAATTGTTGTGTGGATTGGTTGTTGGTATACGGAGTATAAGGGTGGCATTTCACTGTTGTTGTTATGCGGGGTATAAGGGTGGCTATTGTGTTATTGTCTGGGTGGAGCGATAAGGGTGGCTATCATGCAGAGTGATACGGGTGGCTAATGATGTTGTATGGGTGGAGTGATACGGGTGGCTATCGGAGTGATAAGGGTGGCAATGTTAGGGATGATGTGTGATGGCCTAGAGGCATTTTGTTGGTGATATTCGTGTGATGGTGTGTTTTTCCTTGTGCATGTCATACACCTTACATGACTTGTTGCGTTGTTTCGATGATCTACTCAATGTCTTTGATATTACTTGTTGACTTGAGTCGTAATAGTACACTCGCACAAGCATACACTGTAGCATGCCACTTATCCTAGTTCAGGAGTATGAAACTTGACATTTATTGATCATGCCCATGTATTCTCGTATTATCTGCTTTCATGTTGATATCGAGTTTGTGACTATGTTGGGTGGATTGTGGTATTGAGCATGTGACCATGCCAAGCGGATTGTGATTGTGAGCCTGTGATCATGCCGGGCGGATTGAGATATTGGCACGTGAGTTATTCGTGCGGTTGTGATGTGAAATGTGGGCACAATGTAAGGAACCAGAAAAATTTCGCTAAGTAATTTAAGGTTTCGTGGAGTCAAGGTAGGCTAATGTATTATATGTTCGGAGTTTTTGGGTTGAACGGTGTTTTGGGGAGTTGAAATTTTTCACTCTCACGTCGCCCAGCTTGTAGCGTGCTAGACCGTTCTATATCCCTCACCTAGACAGGCCTGTAGCACGCTAGACAGTGTTATATCCCTCGCCTAGCCAGGTCTGTAGCGCGCTAGACTGTGCTATATCCCTTGCCTTGCCTGGTCTATAGCTCGCTACAGAGCGTGCCTAGCCTGGTCTATAGCTCGCTACAGAGTGTGCCTAGCCTGGTCTATAGCTCGCTACAGAGTGTGCCTAGCCTGGTCTATAGCCCGATCCGGATTTTGCGGAGTATCCATTCTCCTATTTTTATAACCCGACCCAATCTCGTTATATAAGCATTGTGGATCATTATATTTTGGCAAATCTGATACTTTTAGAGTGAGAGAGGGTGATTGGAGTGGGGGAGTGATCTTCAATCAATTATTCATCAATTCTTACTCAAATCATTGAAGATTAATAAGGAAGATGCACTAAGTCTTCACCCTAGAGGTAATGTTCTACACTCTAACCCTCAATTTCGAATTTTGTCTAGAATTGGGTAATTAGTAAGATAATATTTGGGCATGGGAGTTGTTCATCTTGCATGCATACGTTATCAAAGGGTGTAAGAAGATTGTTGAGCTAAGAATGATAGACAATGGGTTGGAGAAAGATGTAATCCTTCAAAAGGGGGGCTTAAAATATTGATGCACACCTAGTGTTTGATAATATGCTCAAATGAGCTAAAACCATGTTCATCTTCCTATTCTTGGTCCAACTTGTTATATTTCTAAATTAGATCGAAGTTGCTAAGAATTCCGGAATATTTTAGAGATTAAGGAAGCTCAATTAAGGTATGTATGGCTAAACCCCCTTCTTCTTAGAATAGAATCACACGGTGTTCATTTAATTGAAGTAAGACCTTGATCATTATTGAATTGGCTATTCCTAATGTGGTTGTGCCGAAGGATATATGTTCAATATTTATTCTAAATGCTTCATCATGTCATCTTGCCATTTTTGTGGATATGTTCAAAATATGAAATATGTGTTAGAAATGTTAAGACTTCATGTCAAGTTCGAAATAAAGGTTGTTATGCCAAATTGTATGAAAAGCCTCTATGTGCCTAAGATTCCCAAGTTGCTGTGTTATGTGAATTTAATTGCCTGAACGGGAAGACTTATTGTTGTTGATAATGATTATGATAATGATATTTTAATGTTTAAAAGGAGACTGGAATTATGAAATACGGCCAAGTGCCAAGAATGATTTTGTAATCGTGATCACTAGTGCCAATGAATCGAAAGAATATGAAAGAATTATGATGTGAGATAATTAAAATTGTGGTTATGGTTGATGTATCAAGTGATATGGACTAGCCGATCGGGTTGTGATTAGACTCCGTGTAAGAACACGGTGGTATTGTGGATTGTGGCATATGGCACTAAAGATAACCTAACCTATAAGATGGAAATTGACTTGAGAACTTATGTGATCCCTTGTATTATTGTCCATTCTATTGAGATGGTGTTGTAGCTTTACATACTAGTACTATTCGACGGTACTAACGTCCCTTTTACCGGGGGCGTTGCATCTTTAAATGGATGCAGGTGGTTATATAGCAGACAGCGTTGATCAGAGTTAGTGGTACATCATCATCTATCCAGCAGACTCGGTGAGCCCCATTTCATTCTGGGGTCATGTATTATACCTTTTGTTTATATTGGGGTCAGTTTTTGAGGTATAGCCGGGGACTTATTGCCGGCACCATCTTTACTCTCTTTTGTATCTTTAGAGGCTTTGTATACACTATGTGGGTTGTATATGGGTGTTGAGAATGTTAAACCAGTTATGTTGTGTTTGATCACTTGATCCATTCGAACTATAAGAAATATATATTTTGAGACTTAAAAGCGCAATGGCTAATCAAACGATTTAGCATCGTATGTATGAGCTTCCTGCTGTATAATTTATGAAAACATCTCTTTTCTTGATCATGGGTGAATTAGGCAAAAAGAATCTAACAGGCTTGCTCGATCGGGTTTACTCGACTGAGCGCCGGTCGCGCTCCTGGGTTTTGGGGCGTGACACACAAGGAGCCTTGAGCATTGATGGTGGGTTGAGACCCGTGACTTGTGACTATGAGCTGAGGTATCTCGGAGTAATTTCATTGCGAAACATGTGCTAGAACGACTTGACTTAATTGGTAGTTATTGTTTTCCTTATTTGGTTTCGATGGTACTTTCACGGAGTTCGTATTACTTTACTGTTTATATCATATGTTGATTCTTGTTGCCATTTACTAATTCCTGCTTTCATTATTAGTTTTATATATTTCTATACTACACAGGTTATTTTGACTAGCAGGTGTCTTGACTTGTACCTCGTCACTACTCCACCGAGGTTAATCTTGATACTTACTGGGTACTGATCGTGGTGTACGCATACTACACTTGTACACATTTGTATGCAGAGCCAGGTATCGGAGATATCAGACTCGGGCAAAGTAAGCTTATTGATCGCGAGGATTCAAGGTAGAGCTGCTTGTTCGTCACAGTCCCTTGGAGTCCTTTCCTTTCATTGTACTGTCAGCTTGTTATTTGAACAGTATTGTATTTTGATCTTTGAGATCTTTCCATGTATTGAGCTAGAGTTCGTGACTTTATATTACCTAGTCTTGGGAGGTTGTATTATTATTGCCGCGTAGGCTCGTTTCGCTTTTGTTTCGGTATTCATATTAAACTCTGTTTTAAATTATCATTGTTAAACTGGCTTAATTGTTGAAAGTAATCGGCTTACCTACTCTTAAAGACTAGGTGCCATCGCGATGCCTGTGGTGGGATTTTAGGTCGTAACAACAACTATATATCAAAAATAGAAGCCGACAAGGTCACATACTATCCAACTATACATGACTGACTATAGACCTCTAATGGAGTGTACAACCATGTAAAGGATGGGACTAGGCCCCGTCGTACCCATATATGTATATAATTATATCGTATCAAAACCCAGTAGCAGCTCCGGATCAGATGGATAGCACCAACCCTCACTAAGCAAGGATCTTAATAAGGGGGGCCGTCAACCTATCGACCTGCACCTGTGGGCATGCAACGCAGGCCCCCGGGCAATAGGGGCATCAGTACGAATAATGTACCGAGTATGTAAGGCATGAAACAAAAACATGGTGTAAAGGACTTAACCTGTAAGTCTAAATAGCCCTTTGAATCATGAAACATTTATAATGTCATGCATATGCGTATAAATGTCATATCATGCATAGGTATATGAGTACATAACATCGTCAAGCCTCTGAGGGCCTCCCATCATATCATCTCAGCCTCAGTAGGCGAAATCATCAACGTATACCAGCTGATCAGGTGATTGTGCGTATATAATATCGTAACCTTTCGACATATATATATAT
>AWOL01S0077185.1:4725-48591 GCA_000715115.1 Nicotiana otophora | reverse complement strand
GATTAGACTCCGTGTAAGAACACGGTGGTATTGTGGATTGTGGCATATGGCACTAAAGATAACCTAACCTATAAGATGGAAATTGACTTGAGAACTTATGTGATCCCTTGTATTATTGTCCATTCTATTGAGATGGTGTTGTAGCTTTACATACTAGTACTATTCGACGGTACTAACGTCCCTTTTACCGGGGGCGTTGCATCTTTAAATGGATGCAGGTGGTTATATAGCAGACAGCGTTGATCAGAGTTAGTGGTACATCATCATCTATCCAGCAGACTCGGTGAGCCCCATTTCATTCTGGGGTCATGTATTATACCTTTTGTTTATATTGGGGTCAGTTTTTGAGGTATAGCCGGGGCCTTATTGCCGGCACCATCTTTACTCTCTTTTGTATCTTTAGAGGCTCTGTATACACTATGTGGGTTGTATATGGGTGTTGAGAATGTTAAACCAGTTATGTTGTGTTTGATCACTTATTCTATTAGAACTATAAGAAATATGTATTTTGAGACTTAAAAGCGCAATGGCTAATCAAATGATTTAACATCGTATGTATGAGCTCCCTGCTGTATAATTTATAAAATCATGTCTTTTCTTGATCATGGGTGAATTGGGTAGAAAGAATCTAACAGGCTTGCTCAACCGGGTTTATCGCGCTCCTCGATTCTGCGGCGTGACAAACTTGGTATCAGAGCCTAAGGTTTTAAAGTCTCCTAGGATGTCTCAGAGCTGTGTCTAGTAGAGTCCTTCTTGTCGGTGTGTTGTCGACCACATCTATAAGTTGGAGGCTACATGGACATTTTAGGAATGTTACCCTTCTTCAACACTCCATATCGTGCGATAGAGCTTGACTATGCGATTGTCTTCTTACTCGTGCGTTGAGGTTCAAGGTAAGTTTAAACGCTCTTTTGTTCATTCCAAGTAATGTTGTCATATGACGTGACAAATGGGTAAAAGGTTGAATATTAAATAGATGGCACATGTATCATGTTGAATGAATGGTATGGCCATATACGATATGTATATAGTATCATGATCATACTTTATATGAGAAGAGTGCAAGTAGAGATTACCCACCTCCAAAGAGGCATTGACGTGATAAATGGGACCCAAGCTTAAATTGTACATGTGGATAGTGTGGGAACCATGTGTATGATTCTAAGATGTAAAAACATTTGTTACATAGGCACGTGATATATGAAAGGCATGGCCTAGAGAGTAATGATAAATGTATAGGTCTCGCACGGGAGACAAGAAGTTATGAAAGGAGAGTCAATTGAACCCACAATGAGAAGACTCTAGCACTAGGAATGTTATAAAAATCCCAGGAATGTGCAAAGTTGTGTTACACTCCAAAACGAATATTGACACGAGGGATTTGGATCACAGGCCTGTGTGGCTGAATAAGAGTAGAGAACTTATGAGGTTAATACCATGGGGACTTAAATCTCCCTAATAGTCAATCATATACAAGAAGACTAGAGATGTGAAACTTGTGTCCCTCAAATTGCTACATTCAAGACTTGTGTCGAAATGTGAAACATTCACCCCAAGTGGGGAGGGAAGGACCATGGTGAGGCTACTTAAGTGCAATAAAATGAGAGTAGGGCGATATAGCTATGATGTTTGGATATTTTGTTAAAGTCATGTGTAGTCTAGAAAAGTGGTACAGGATAACGTGATTCTCTGAAAGGAAATGCAAAAGATAAACCACTAGTACAAAAATAATGTGGAAGGTTAAGGAATGTAAATTCTTTGTACGTGGCAATACATGACAAGGTCAACAATAGTAAAAACTAAAAGTAAGGTTTGCAAAAGGGTTTTATACTTGTTAGAGAGTCAGGGACAATGGAACCCTAGGAAGTACTACAAATCGAATGTGAAAGGCTTGCGAGTTCTTAGAATGAGTTAATCATGGATTTGCGATTTAGCTAAAGTTCCAAGGCTTTCAGAAAGACATAACGAGTGGGAGAGATAAATGTGATGTTATAATAACACAAGAGTGCATCTGGACTTGATGGAGAGTCTCTTAAGAAGCTTACAAGCAAGGAAGTGTTAAGTGATACATGGATGAACACACTTTCCCACGGATATCCCAACAAGTGTCGAGAAGCGAGTAGGATGAATTCCCTACTAAGGGAAAAGACCACGTAACGTATGGAAGAGTGCATAGATATTCACTAACTAGGATGAATGAGGAGAGAAGAATTGGAAGAAAATCTATAAATTGAGATGATCATGGTTATCGCAAAATAGTTCGTATCAGAATGGTGGACTCGCCTAGAGCACAAGTGTTAATAGAAAATATAAAGGATCAACTGTAATGCAGCCGACTTGAGTGACGCCAAATATCAACTAAACGATTTAGAGGGAGATCATGTCTACATATTACTCTGGAAAGTGAGACTACTGGTGATGAAGTGGTGGTGTGAGAAACTCAACAAACCAGGCAGAATGATACTACGAGTTCATGGGAGGCAGACAAGTGTGTGGCACAATAAGGCTGCCAACTATGAATTAAGGGCAAAATGGGATGGGAATGAATGCTCCAGTCACAAAGGAAATATAGTACCAGCATATTGTATAGACCAAAGGAAGAAAACAGAAGGGGAAATGTTCGAAACAGATTGAGAGGGGATGAACACTTGTTACGAACCAAGCATGTTTAACATGATAGCTCTTAGGTTGCAATACCAGAAAACACTATTGGTGACTACAATACTGGGAATAAAGTGAGTTACTCATCGAGGATGGAATCAGGTGGACTAAGTCCTACACTTATAAGGAAAACAAGAAGTCGTCGTTGAAGAATTTAGGAGGATCTCAAGTTTCAGAAAAAGCCGTGTTCGGTCCAATGACTTTGGTTGAATTGAATACATATGAAGGGTGTTGATATGTGCTTTGGGAAGTGTTTAGCAGTAAAGAGGGATCATGAGAATGTTCACAAAGGAAGTATAGTGGTTCCTTAAAATCCTATAAGACTTATAATGAAGAAAGAGGGTGGCTAAGAAAAGTCTGAGCACGATGTTACATCACATTTGAGCCAATGCCCTGCAAGTTGATGTTATCAGAGTGTGCGCGCAAGCTAGTAGATGTTATTCATTTGAAACAGATGGTCCTATAAGAAAATTGACCTAGTAATGTCTTTTGTTGAGAAATTTGGAAGAAAACAAAATAAAACAAGTTGCAAGTACTAATAAGATTGTAACCCTATCAAAGGAATTTTTGTAGAACTCAATTCCTATGAGGTCATATGAAAGAGAAATTTGATATAGATGTTCCACTAATGATGAAATTTGGCAAGATGATCATTTATGCCTCTAGGCAACTCAAGAATCATGAGAAAAACAATCCAACACATAACTTAGAATTTGCGGCTGTGATTTTGACATTAAAAATTTGGTGTCATTATTTGTATAGGGTACATGTGGACATATTCACGGACCAAAAGATCCTTCAATATATTTGTAAATAGAAGAAATTGAATCAAAGGTAGAGAAGATGGCTTCAGTTACGTAAGGATTACGATATCGATATTCTGTATCATCCGGGGAAGCCAATGTTGTGGCGGATGCTCTTAGCCAGAAATCTATGGGTCGTTTGGCTCACTTGGAGGCATGTCAAAGGCCGTTTGCCAAGGAAGTTCATTGATTGGCTAGTTTGGGAGTTCTTTCGAACTCTAATGAAGGAGGGGATTCATAAACATAAGACCGTGGCTTTTTCTCTTGGCATGAATGATGGCACACTAAGGTACCAAGGATGACTATGTGTTCCAAATGCGGATGGTCTCCGGGAAAGAACTATGACTGAAGCTCACACTTCTAGGTATTCCGTGCACCCGGGTTCTATAAACATGTATCATGATCTTAAGGAAGTCTACTAGTGGAATAATATGAAGAGGAATGTAGCAGACTTTGTGGCGAGATATCCAAATTATCAGCAAGTGAAGGTCGAACACCAAAGGCCCGGTGGGTTGGCACAGAACATAGAAATTCTAATGTAGAAGTGGAAAATGATTAATATAGATTTTGTGGTAGAATTACCTCGTACTTCTCATAAGTTTGACTCAATGTGGGTGATTGTGGATTGACTCATGAAATCAGCACATTTCTTGCCGGTTAAGGTTACCGATACAGCAGAACAATATGCTCAGTTGTATATCAAAGAAATAGGCAGGCTGCATGGCACTCCAGTTTCCATCATTTCTAAACGGGGAGCACAATTCATTGCTAATTTTTGGAATAAATTTCAGGTGAATCTTAGTACAGCCTTTCATCCGCAAACTGACGGGCAGGCAGAGCGGACTATTCAGACGCTTGGGGATATGTTGCGCGCTTGTGTTCTAGACTTCAAAGGTAGTTAGATGAACATTTGACACTCACTGAATTTGCCTACAACAATAGCTATCACGCTAGCATTCAGATGGCACCGTTCGAGGCTTTATATGGTAGGAGATGTAGATCTCTCATTGGGTGGTTTCTAATTGCGGAAGCAGAGTTAATATTGCCAGACCTCATGCATCAGGCTATGGAAAAGTTAAAATCATTAAGGAGCGGTTGAAGACTGCTTAGAGTCGTCAAAATTCCTATGCGGATGTTCGTCATAGGAATTTGGAGTTCCAAGAAGATGATTGGGTATTCTTGAAGGTTTCCCCCATGAAGAGTGTAATGTGATTTGGTAAAAAAGGAAAATTGAGTCCGAGGTATGTCAGACCGTACAGCATCATTCAGAGGATTGGTTAGGTGGAGTACAAACTTGAGCTACCACCTGAGATGTCATTAGTGCACCCAGTATTTCATGTGTCTATGTTGAAGAAAGTAGTTGGAGACCCGACACTCATTGTTCCGGTTGAAACTATTTAGATTAATGAGGAATTGACTTATGAAGAAATTCCAGTTTTTATTCTTGATAGGCAAGTCCGAAAGCTAAGAAATAAAGATATTGCCTCTGTGAAAGTGTTATGGCGAAACCGGCAGGTTGAAGAGGCCACTTGGGAGGCCAAAGAATAAACGAAGAAGAAGTACCCTCATTTGTTTGAATAGCTATGTAATCGTTTCTATGAAATTTTTCCCTATGAATTATGTGTCACTTGTACAATTTATGCTAAGGGCGTTCCTTTCCGGTAATGCATTTCTTATAAGGCCACGGTTGGTGTTGTTTCATAATATGTTGCTTCATTGGATTATGTATATGTCGTTAGGATTGGTTTCTGAGGTTCTCTAATAGGTGGATAGGCCCAATTACAGAGGAGACTCTGTCAAAACTTCTGAAACATTTTGGAGTTAGTAAAATTTGGGAGATGGAAGTGTGTGAGAAAAGAGATAAGTTATGATAAGCGTTTGGGGACGGATTCGAGGACGAATGAAGCTAAGCGGGAAAGAATGTAAGGAAACGGAAAATTTTCGCTAAGTAATTTAAGGTTTCGTGATGCCAAGGTAGGCTAATGTATTATATTTTCGGTGTTTTTGGGTTGAACAGTGTGTTGGGGAGTTGAAACTTTTCACTCTCGCGCCGCCCAGCTTGTAGCGCGCTAGACCGTGCTATATCCCTCACCTAGCCAGGTCTGTAGCACGCTAGACCGTGCTATATCCCTCGCCTAGCCAGGTCTGTAGCGAGCTAGACCGTGCTATATCCCTTGACTAGCCTGGTCTGTAGCTCTCTACAGAGCGTGCCTCTCCTGGTCTATAGCTCGCTACAAAGAGTGCCTAGCCTGATCTATAGCTCGCTACAGAGCGTGCCTAGAGTGGGAGAGAATGCTTAGTGTAAGAGAGAGTGTCCATTCTCCTATTTTTATAACCCGAACCAATCTTTTTATATAAGCATTGTGGATCATTGTTTTTGGAAAATCTGATACTTTTAGAGTGAGAAAGAGTTCTTAGAGTGGGGGAGTGATCTTCAATCAATTATCCATCAATTCTTGCTCAAATCATTGAAGATTAATAAGCAAAATTCACTAAGTCTTCACCCTAGAGGTAAGGTTCTACACCCTAACCCTCAATTTTGAATTTTGTCTAAAATTAGGTAATTAGTAAGATAATATTTGGGCATGGGAGTTGTTGATCTTGCATGCATGCGTTATCAAAGGGTGTAAGAAGATTGCTGAGCTAAGAATGGTAGAGAATGGGTTGGGGAAAGATGTAATCCTTCAAAAAGGGGGCTTAAAACATTGATGCACACCTAGTGTTTGATAATATGCTCAAATGAGCTAAAACCATGTTCATCTTCCTAATCTTGGTCCAACTTGTTATATTTCTAAATTAGATCGAAGTTGCTAAGAATTCCAGAACATTTTAGAGATTAAGGAAGCTCAATCGAAGTATATATGGCTAAACCACCTTCTTCTTAGAATCGAATCCCACGGTGTTCATGTAATTGAAGTAAGACCTTGATCATTATTGAATTGGCTATTCCTAATGTGGTTGTGTCAAAGGATATATATTCAATATTTATTCTAAATTCTTCAGCATGTCATATTTCCATTTGAGGATATGTTTAATATATGGAATATGTGTTAGAAATGTTAAGACTTCATGTCAAGATAGAAATAAAGATAGTTATGCCAAATTGTATAAAAAGCTTCTTTGTGCCTTAGATTCCCAAGTTGTTGTGTTATGTGAATTTAATGTCTTGAACGTGAAGCCTTATTGTTGTTGATAATGATTATGATAATGATATTTTAATGTGGAAAAGGGGACTGGAATATGATATACGGCCAAGTGCCAAGAATGATTTTGTAATCGTGATCACTAGTGCCAATTAATTGAAAGAATATGTAAGAATTATGATGTGAGATAATTACAATTATGGTTATGGTTGATGTCTCAAGTGAGATGGCCTAGCCAATCGGACCGTGATCGGATGCCATGCCGCACACATGATGGTAATTGTGCTGGAAATAATAATTGAAATTGTGGATGTGGTTGATGTCTCAAATGAGATGACCTAGCCGATCGGGTCGAGATCGGACTCTGTGTAAGAACACGGTGGTATTGTGGATTGTGGCATATGACACTAAAGATTACCCAACCTACTAAGATGGAAATTGACTTGAGAACTTATGTAATCCTTACTTGATGTTTTAGTATTGTTTTGAAGCTCATATTGAACTCTTGACTGTTTTCCCCCTTGTATTATTGTCCAATCTATTGAGATGGTGTTTTAGCTTTACATACTAGTACTATTCGACGGTACTAACATCCCTTTTGCCGGGGGCGCTGCATCTTTAACTGGATGCAGGTGGTTACACAGCAGACAGTGTTGATTGCAGTTAGTGGTATATCATCATCTTCTCAGCAGACTCGGTGAGCCCTGTTTCATTCCGAGGTCATGTATTGTACCTTTTATTTATNTCAAAGGGTGTAAGAAGATTGTTGAGCTAAGAATGATAGACAATGGGTTGGAGAAAGATGTAATCCTTCAAAAGGGGGGCTTAAAATATTGATGCACACCTAGTGTTTGATAATATGCTCAAATGAGCTAAAACCATGTTCATCTTCCTATTCTTGGTCCAACTTGTTATATTTCTAAATTAGATCGAAGTTGCTAAGAATTCCGGAATATTTTAGAGATTAAGGAAGCTCAATTAAGGTATGTATGGCTAAACCCCCTTCTTCTTAGAATAGAATCACACGGTGTTCATTTAATTGAAGTAAGACCTTGATCATTATTGAATTGGCTATTCCTAATGTGGTTGTGCCGAAGGATATATGTTCAATATTTATTCTAAATGCTTCATCATGTCATCTTGCCATTTTTGTGGATATGTTCAAAATATGAAATATGTGTTAGAAATGTTAAGACTTCATGTCAAGTTCGAAATAAAGGTTGTTATGCCAAATTGTATGAAAAGCCTCTATGTGCCTAAGATTCCCAAGTTGCTGTGTTATGTGAATTTAATTGCCTGAACGGGAAGACTTATTGTTGTTGATAATGATTATGATAATGATATTTTAATGTTTAAAAGGAGACTGGAATTATGAAATACGGCCAAGTGCCAAGAATGATTTTGTAATCGTGATCACTAGTGCCAATGAATCGAAAGAATATGAAAGAATTATGATGTGAGATAATTAAAATTGTGGTTATGGTTGATGTATCAAGTGATATGGACTAGCCGATCGGGTTGTGATTAGACTCCGTGTAAGAACACGGTGGTATTGTGGATTGTGGCATATGGCACTAAAGATAACCTAACCTATAAGATGGAAATTGACTTGAGAACTTATGTGATCCCTTGTATTATTGTCCATTCTATTGAGATGGTGTTGTAGCTTTACATACTATTACTATTCGACGGTACTAACGTCCCTTTTACCGGGGGCGTTGCATCTTTAAATGGATGCAGGTGGTTATATAGCAGACAGCGTTGATCAGAGTTAGTGGTACATCATCATCTATCCAGCAGACTCGGTGAGCCCCATTTCATTCTGGGGTCATGTATTATACCTTTTGTTTATATTGGGGTCAGTTTTTGAGGTATAGCCGGGGACTTATTGCCGGCACCATCTTTACTCTCTTTTGTATCTTTAGAGGCTCTGTATACACTATGTGGGTTGTATATGGGTGTTGAGAATGTTAAACCAGTTATGTTGTGTTTGATCACTTATTCTATTAGAACTATAAGAAATATGTATTTTGAGACTTAAAAGCGCAATGGCTAATCAAATGATTTAACATCGTATGTATGAGCTCCCTGCTGTATAATTTATAAAATCATGTCTTTTCTTGATCATGGGTGAATTGGGTAGAAAGAATCTAACAGGCTTGCTCAACCGGGTTTATCGCGCTCCTCGATTCTGCGGCGTGACAAACTTGGTATCAGAGCCTAAGGTTTTAAAGTCTCCTAGGATGTCTCAGAGCTGTGTCTAGTAGAGTCCTTCTTGTCGGTGTGTTGTCGACCACATCTATAAGTTGGAGGCTACATGGACATTTTAGGAATGTTACCCTTCTTCAACACTCCATATCGTGCGATAGAGCTTGACTATGCGATTGTCTTCTTACTCGTGCGTTGAGGTTCAAGGTAAGTTTAAACGCTCTTTTGTTCATTCCAAGTAATGTTGTCATATGACGTGACAAATGGGTAAAAGGTTGAATATTAAATAGATGGCACATGTATCATGTTGAATGAATGGTATGGCCATATACGATATGTATATAGTATCATGATCATACTTTATATGAGAAGAGTGCAAGTAGAGATTACCCACCTCCAAAGAGGCATTGACGTGATAAATGGGACCCAAGCTTAAATTGTACATGTGGATAGTGTGGGAACCATGTGTATGATTCTAAGATGTAAAAACATTTGTTACATAGGCACGTGATATATGAAAGGCATGGCCTAGAGAGTAATGATAAATGTATAGGTCTCGCACGGGAGACAAGAAGTTATGAAAGGAGAGTCAATTGAACCCACAATGAGAAGACTCTAGCACTAGGAATGTTATAAAAATCCCAGGAATGTGCAAAGTTGTGTTACACTCCAAAACGAATATTGACACGAGGGATTTGGATCACAGGCCTGTGTGGCTGAATAAGAGTAGAGAACTTATGAGGTTAATACCATGGGGACTTAAATCTCCCTAATAGTCAATCATATACAAGAAGACTAGAGATGTGAAACTTGTGTCCCTCAAATTGCTACATTCAAGACTTGTGTCGAAATGTGAAACATTCACCCCAAGTGGGGAGGGAAGGACCATGGTGAGGCTACTTAAGTGCAATAAAATGAGAGTAGGGCGATATAGCTATGATGTTTGGATATTTTGTTAAAGTCATGTGTAGTCTAGAAAAGTGGTACAGGATAACGTGATTCTCTGAAAGGAAATGCAAAAGATAAACCACTAGTACAAAAATAATGTGGAAGGTTAAGGAATGTAAATTCTTTGTACGTGGCAATACATGACAAGGTCAACAATAGTAAAAACTAAAAGTAAGGTTTGCAAAAGGGTTTTATACTTGTTAGAGAGTCAGGGACAATGGAACCCTAGGAAGTACTACAAATCGAATGTGAAAGGCTTGCGAGTTCTTAGAATGAGTTAATCATGGATTTGCGATTTAGCTAAAGTTCCAAGGCTTTCAGAAAGACATAACGAGTGGGAGAGATAAATGTGATGTTATAATAACACAAGAGTGCATCTGGACTTGATGGAGAGTCTCTTAAGAAGCTTACAAGCAAGGAAGTGTTAAGTGATACATGGATGAACACACTTTCCCACGGATATCCCAACAAGTGTCGAGAAGCGAGTAGGATGAATTCCCTACTAAGGGAAAAGACCACGTAACGTATGGAAGAGTGCATAGATATTCACTAACTAGGATGAATGAGGAGAGAAGAATTGGAAGAAAATCTATAAATTGAGATGATCATGGTTATCGCAAAATAGTTCGTATCAGAATGGTGGACTCGCCTAGAGCACAAGTGTTAATAGAAAATATAAAGGATCAACTGTAATGCAGCCGACTTGAGTGACGCCAAATATCAACTAAACGATTTAGAGGGAGATCATGTCTACATATTACTCTGGAAAGTGAGACTACTGGTGATGAAGTGGTGGTGTGAGAAACTCAACAAACCAGGCAGAATGATACTACGAGTTCATGGGAGGCAGACAAGTGTGTGGCACAATAAGGCTGCCAACTATGAATTAAGGGCAAAATGGGATGGGAATGAATGCTCCAGTCACAAAGGAAATATAGTACCAGCATATTGTATAGACCAAAGGAAGAAAACAGAAGGGGAAATGTTCGAAACAGATTGAGAGGGGATGAACACTTGTTACGAACCAAGCATGTTTAACATGATAGCTCTTAGGTTGCAATACCAGAAAACACTATTGGTGACTACAATACTGGGAATAAAGTGAGTTACTCATCGAGGATGGAATCAGGTGGACTAAGTCCTACACTTATAAGGAAAACAAGAAGTCGTCGTTGAAGAATTTAGGAGGATCTCAAGTTTCAGAAAAAGCCGTGTTCGGTCCAATGACTTTGGTTGAATTGAATACATATGAAGGGTGTTGATATGTGCTTTGGGAAGTGTTTAGCAGTAAAGAGGGATCATGAGAATGTTCACAAAGGAAGTATAGTGGTTCCTTAAAATCCTATAAGACTTATAATGAAGAAAGAGGGTGGCTAAGAAAAGTCTGAGCACGATGTTACATCACATTTGAGCCAATGCCCTGCAAGTTGATGTTATCAGAGTGTGCGCGCAAGCTAGTAGATGTTATTCATTTGAAACAGATGGTCCTATAAGAAAATTGACCTAGTAATGTCTTTTGTTGAGAAATTTGGAAGAAAACAAAATAAAACAAGTTGCAAGTACTAATAAGATTGTAACCCTATCAAAGGAATTTTTGTAGAACTCAATTCCTATGAGGTCATATGAAAGAGAAATTTGATATAGATGTTCCACTAATGATGAAATTTGGCAAGATGATCATTTATGCCTCTAGGCAACTCAAGAATCATGAGAAAAACAATCNCACACACATATATATATATATATATATATATATATATATATATATATATATATATATATAACGCCATTTGGTCATGGGCTAATGTACATGTATAAATGAATGCATTGCATACGGAAGTAAGTCAATAAGATTTCTCGGAAAGTAATAAGATCAATATGAATTCGGTTAATATCATGAAATAAACTTTATCAACTTACGTATATTCTAAGACCCATGAACAAATGATCTAATAATAGGACACGTGGGGAATCAAGAACATAGGCACCCCTAGTACTTCTATGAATAGAGTCATTTGTAAAAGTTACGCATTTGCTCATTTTGTTTATATCATATGGATCATGCCAAAAGGAAAGAAAGGATAGCCTTAACATACCTTTGTCTTTTACTTAACCACACGACGTCGGTTCAGCCTGTTAGTACTTCAATCTGTAACAAACTATAAGGGACCATTGTTAAGCTTACAGAAGCTAGAACTCAACACAAATGAGCGACTAGCTCGTCTATGAAATTTTGGACAGCACCTCCCCTTATTCTTTTCACTTTCCTCAAATCAAACAAAACAACAAATAATATATAAATAAGCTCCTTCTCGAGTAACCCAACCACAATTTCAGTTTAGAAATATGCTCACTACAAACCAATAATGGCACGGCAGCAATAACAACAAACGAGCATTAAACTCGGTTTTACAATATCAACAACACTTCTCCAGACCTTATCTTCTTCCAAACACATCAACCAAAAAAGAAATAGTATACTTAAGTTATTTCTACTGATTTGCAACCATAAAACATCAAGAATTCAACTCCAAAATAGTCCAGCAACTACAACACTTCAACATGAAGTTCAACCTTGGCAGCAAGAATACTCGTTCAACTAAGCTTTAATTCAAGCACAACGCAAATAAGCTCTTTACCTCAAACATCAAAGTAGAGAGATAACTAGGTGATCTTGATCTTCCAAGAGAGAAATCACCTTACCAACTTGTGGATTTGGTCTTGAACCCTAGGACAACGTTGAGAGAGGTTTTGGGATGATATTTTGGATCTTCTTCATGTTGCAATAGAGAGAGAGGGATTCTAAATTGTTCTATAAGTGAAATAGAGATATATCTACGTATATATGGCCCTACTAATGGGCTTGGGCAGATGGGTTGTGTTGCCCATCTCTATCCTTTTCCTTTCCCTTTTAATTTGGCCCACAAACTCTACGTAGGTGATGCACCTACTTGTTACCTACTTAATCAAGTAGGTGATACATGTTGGTTTTTTTTCATTTTTAAACATGTGTCTCATCCTTGTTAAGTAATTTAGACATGTGTCGAGTAGCTCAAGCAAGTAGGACGGAGAGTAAGTTGGTGAAGCAGGCACGTCGGGTAGGCAAGCAACTTGTTTTTATTTGTCCAAATATCCTTTCTCACATTTAAGTGCATTCATCCTCAACCTAGTCGTGTATATGTTGAATGGAAATACGGGATGTAACATCATTAAATTACTTTATATACTTTCAAAGAGGATCTCATTTCCGAGCTTAAATCGATTTACTTACGATGCACTTTTGCATACGAAAACATGGGGTGTAACACTAGGTGTTCACTGGAGCCTTAATATGCTCATCTTCTACTCCTCCACTTGATCCACATGTGGGTCTGTTGTAACTGCTCTGGCATGGACACGGGCCCCAGTGGATGCTCCACCCCTAGTGATAATAGTGTGGCCCCTAGTAGGAGCTTTGGCCCTACCCCAACCTATTCCTCTCCCAGCTACCGCCGATGGTATTGCCTCCCTATCGCCAGCTGCTCCAAAAGTGCGAGTCCTCACCATCTACGAGAGAGTAGAATAGAAGAATTTAGACTCGGGGATAATAATCAATGCACGATAAGATATCAAGAAAAAAGTTTCCTACTGTCCTATAGCCTCTCTTAGACAGATACTGACGTCTCTGTACCAATCCACAAAACTCTACTAGATCTGCTTGTGATTTGTGAGACCCTTAGAACCTAGTGCTTTGATACCAACTTGTCACGACCCAAAATCCCATCAAAGGTCATAATGGCGCCTAACCCGCTTACTAGGAAAGCCAACACAATAATAATCATAATTTTAAGGCAAATTAACCAAATCTTAATAAAATCTTCAATATGATAAGAAAGGGAAATAATCCCCAAACTGATTGCATAGATAACTATCTGAGGCACAGTCTAAACACGACTACAACTGCCTATATAGCTATCACAGGCATCTAACAAGAGTATCTAGAATCATTAGAATACACTGTCTATCTGAAAGAGAGAGATAGACATAAGAGATAAGTAGGGAGGGGGACTCCATGTGTTGCAAATCAATAGAGTAGAGTAGCTCACCACGATGTCTTCACAAGTCCTCCTACTATGTTGGATGAATGACACTCACACCTGACTCAGAAACTGCACAAATATATGCATAAATGTAGTATGAGTACAAACTACGGTACCCAGTAAGTATCGAGTCTAGCCTCGAATAAGTAGTGGCGAGGGTCGACACCGACACTCATTAACAATCAAATAATCAGATGAGAGAATTAATCGATATGAAAGGAAGGATGGTATCATCAAATGAGAATAAAAACTTAAAATACGTTTCATACAGTATTTAGGCATTCTTTAACAAATAACATAGATCAAATAAGATATCAGCATCTAAATTTGTGAGTAAGACATGACACGGGTCAATAATACTTACATCAAATTATTGCATATGTTTAAGCAAATACGCATATGCATGCTCAGGATCCCTTTGTCAACAACTCACAACACAAATTCATGTGCTTGACATAGGTCACGTGTCCAACAAGCACTAAAGGAATCATGGGTGCCTACGCTCACAGGGCCCAAGGTAACATGGATAATCAACAGACTCCGGAGGGACGAATCCATAATCCAAGCGTTGATCAGTTTCTAATAAAAATCATCAATCAAATAATCAATACCAATATTTGCTCAACTGTCTGTAACTCATAAATCCTCAACTTTCCTCAAACACCAACTCTCTCCACTCATGCATATGTGCATGCAACGATGGCTAAAAGATGACTATGGCAAATCATGTAGTTGTATTATCACAACAACTTAAACTTGATTCATGATTTAGGAGCCATGTATATGCGAGGTGACAAGCGTATATACATAGCTAGGGCTTGACCAAATCTGGTATTGTTGACTTGGGTTGTGCCTTTGTTGGATTATGTGAGGTTGTTATTCATGTCCAATTAATTCTATGACGATGTGATAATTTATGTTCATGATCTAGGATCATGTCTAGGGTTATGACTTGTTGGTTTGACATAAAGGTTTGTTTTGATATATTGAGCTTTATTATAAATTCGTAGTCATAAACTTATCTTATTTGCTCCATGAATATTTAGTAGATTTTATGGACTAATTGACTCATGATAAATAATATGATTAAGTTAGAACATTGTAAACAGCTTAGTAAGTCACCTATGTGGAGGATTCCCTCTTATAAGGATAGCCAAGAGACTTACCTTCGTCCGGTAAGCTAAAATCAAACAACAATTGCCTTCCATCCAAATTCAACTCCAAACGACTTGAATCTAGTAAACAACACTCAATGCCGTCAAATAAAACCGTAGAAAATAACTCCAAATAATAAATCTTCGATCTTTAATCAAATCTCCAAAAGTCAAAAAACTTAACTCGGGCCCACATGGTCAAAACCGGAGAGTCAAGGGGTAGATCCCGACTATCCATAATCCCAAGAGTCCAAATATGTGATTAGATTCTAAAAGTGAGTCCAAATCAACCTTCAAATCCTCAAAATATACCCTCTTAAGTCGTACACAAAAATCCTGAATTTCCATTTAAAAATACATATTTTTAGGTATAGAAATCTGTGGGGAATCAAGATATGAGAGAATTAGTAAAATCCCATAATATAACACTTAACTGTTCTACCTAGCAATATGCATAGCGATCGCGACACACCCTTCGCGATCATGAAAGCTAAAAGTCCGAGATGCTGCTCCACTTCACCAATACGCAGTACCCCTTCGCAAACGCGATGCCCCAACTTTCTAAGCCTATGCGAACACAAGCCCTACTCCATGAATATGAACATAATCCGTTTTCCTAGAATCACTCTATCGCGATTGCGCCCACTACACGTGAACGCATTTCACCTGCTCCCAAGCCCCCCGCGAGTGCGACTCCAACCACGCGGATGCGAAGAGGAAAATCTCGTTTACCAGCACCCCCTTCTCTGCTATCGCGAGACAAGCTCCGCGATCGCGGAGGACTGCTCAGCACCAGAAAACCAGCAACTCCAAATCAAGGAGAAATGGTTCGAAACTATCCCGAAACACACGCGAGCCCCCCGGGACCCCATCAAATCATGCCAAAAAGCCCCAATACCTTATCCAAACTTATTCAAATTCTCATAACACCACAACTAACATCAGAACCAAGAATCGACGATTAAAACACAACTTGAGCTTCTCTTTAAGTTTAATAACCACCAAACTTCCAACCAAGCGTCCGATTCAAGCCTAACTAATTTGGATTACCTTCAAACTTTGAACACAAGTACAAAATGATAAAACAAACTTATTCAAAGTTTCAAAAAATAATCTGAATCTGATATCATCAAAGTCAACTCCTAGTCAAATTTAGGAATTCTCCAAACCTGAAAATTGTCAATTTTCGGTAAATAGAGCCAAATTATCGTAGTAACCTCCAAAACTAAATCATAATATATGCCCAAGGCCAAAATAACCATATGAACCTAATGGAACTATCAAATCACAAATCCGAGTTCGTTTACAAAAAATGCAAACCTTGGTCAACTCTTATAACTTAAGCTTCCAAAATGAGACTATGTGTATCCCATCAGTCTCAACCCTTCTTGAAGCCAAGCCAACCAACCCCGCAAGTTACAAGACAAGAAAAACATATACATAAAGCATTAATTAGGGGAATGGGGCTGACAAAACGACCAGAAGGGTCATTACACCGAGATAGAGTTGCATCCTAATCGTAGCCCGTGATGTTCCCTTCTATCATTTTATTACTGTATTTGATTCAGATATTATATTATATTTTCATACTTGTACTCATATATTAGAACTCATGACTCACTGGTTTCTAGGGATTTATGTATTGACTTGGTTTCTATCTATGGTTATATGGCTTAAGATTTATTTAATCTGTAACTTATTACTATGTTTCGTTGTTATTTATTTATTGGCTTGCGTCGCAAGTGGGTTAGGCGCCATCACGATTGGTGATAGTTTTGGATCGTGACAACCTCATTTTCTTTGTTTTTTTTTGTACTATTTCTCGGAATAACAATGTTGAAATATCACTGTTTTATTCAAAAAATGAAAAAAAGACATTAGAATCTCAGTGTTTCTTGCTCTTAATGCAGTAGTTTCCTTCTGTGGTGCATTGAGGTTGTTGCAACCATACGATAGATTAAAATTTAAAGATAGAGAATGTAACGACCTAAATCCCATAATAGGTCGTGATGGCGCCAACGCCATCGTTAGGCAATCCAACAATTAAATCAATACGCCGTTAGTAAATCCAAAATGCATTTCAAAACAATTAAAGAAATAAAGAGTGAAAGTTCATTCATTTTCATAAATAATATAGATGTCATTATTTTAAATGATCAAATGTGGCCGAAATTTAAACCCGAAATCGTAACAGAATACAACCACGAGCAAAATATAAATCTCCAAAACCCAGTGGTACAAGTGCATGAGCATCCACTAGGAAATACAATACTATTACAACATATGTCTGGAATATAAAATAGATAGAATAAAATAAATGAATAAGATGGAGACCTCTAGTGTTATGGATCGTAACATGGAATGCAGTTTACCATAAAGTCCCCTCAGGAGCTGTGCCTGTGCGCCAAGATGACCACCAAATGAACCTATCTCAGTAGCTGTATAATTAGTGCAGAAGTATAGTATGAGTACGTAAATCAACGCGTATCCAGTATGTATCTAGCCTAAATCCAAAGAAGTAGTCACGAGGAGTCGACATCGACACTTGCTAGTGGTCCAATAAATCATGTATAATAAGAGTAGGTAAGTATGAAGCATAGCAACTAAAACAGTGAGAGCAAGTATAGATGCATAAGACGATCCACAACTGAATGGTAAACACGAAGTCCTCAAATGGAATACATAATGATCAACACCAAGTAAAATGTCACATCTCAAGCCAGGAAAACTCACGGGTACACTGGCTTCTTATTAAGTATGACGCACAATTCTGCCGAGGCGAGCGACCTATTCCCAAAAGAGTAAAGGCACGATTTCCTGCAGTGGCGTATGGCCCGATCCCAGCTGAGGCATTCGGCCCTATCCCATAATCATGTACACTACTGAGAGTCGACCGGCACGAAACATAGATGCATCTCATAATACTACAGAGGTGAATGACCCGATCCTATAATGATACTACTGAGGCGTTCAGCCCAATCCCATGAGAATAGTGAAGACTTGATGGCTCACTGGCCCCCCTCACGAATGTATGTGTGAGTTGTGAATTTCAAGAAACTTTCGAACAAATACGTACGACACGGGAGAAATCCGTAAAAGGAAGTGTAATCTCTACTGCTAAACAAGTAGCTCGCCAAGTATCTAAATTCACAAGTCCAATGATTTACGCAAGTCTAGTCTCAGGTAAAAATGTAAATTAATGCAATTAAACAGGCAATATTAACTCAAACATTACAATTAAAGCACAACGTGAGTCTAAGTCTACCCGAACCTAAACAGGAATTCTAGCATACCCACGGACACTCGTCACCTCATACATGTGTATCTCCCACAACATGAAGCACATAGCAAATATAGCACCTACGGGGTAAATTCTCTCCTCCCAAGGTTAGACATGAGACTCACCTCGCTCGGAAATTCGATAACCGGCTCCAACGCCTCTATAACACCTCAAACCGATGCCAAAGGATCCGAAATTAATCAAACAACCTACAAACCAATCAAATTATACTCCAATACTCGTAGTTTAACAATTTATAATAATTCGCAACTCTGCTCGAAAAGTTAACAAAGTCAATCCCCGGGCCCACGTGCTGGGATTCCAAAACTTTTTGAAGAAACATATTACTCATATCATCATATACTCAAATATATAATTTATACCCGATTCCATATCTAATTTAGTGGTCAAAATCCAAAAATACTGATTCTAGGTTTTCATCTAAAATCCCACAATTTCTAACAATTTGCATGTTAAAATCCATATATAATCCATGTATTTAACTCACAATGGATAGGAATCACTTACCACATGATAGATGACGAACATAGCACTCCAAAATCGCCCTGAGATTGACTCCAATGAGAAAAATGAGATAAAATGAGCCAAAACCCCGATTTGAAACTCTTATACACTGCCCAGGCGTCCGTCTTCGCGAACGCGACACGTGCCTTGCGTTCGGGTAGCACACTCAGCTTCTGCTCCCATAATCTTCTATGCGAATGTGAGAATAGGCTCGCCAACGCGAAGCTTTACCAGGTTTCCCCTTCGCGAATGCGGTCACACCTCCGCGAACGTGAAGATCAAGTCTCCATGCCCAGCTTCTTCATCGCGAACCTGGTACGCGGAGCACCACTGCCCAAACCTTTGCTAACGTGAATCCCCAATCGCGAATGCGAAGAAAAAATAACCTCCAACTCAAATCCTTCTTCACGAACACGAGCTTACCACCGCGCTCGCGAAGAACAAAACCAGAACTAGCAATAAGTAGTAGCAAATCACCCAAATATGGTCTAAAACCATCCTGAAACACACCCGAGACCACGAGACCCCGTCCAATCATACCAATCAGCCCCAATACCTTATCCAAACTTATCCAAATGCTCAAAACGCCACATATAACATCAAAACCATGAATCGACGATCAAAATCCTTGTTTTAACTTTCAAACATTCAAACTGCGGCGAACGCGTCTGAATCACTCTTAGACATTCCGGATCTCGACCAAACTTCACACATAAGTTCCAATCAGTACAATGAACCTATCCAAGGTCCCGTAACACCGTCTGGAGTTCGATAATACCAATGTACATTCTAAGTCAAACTTGGCAAATTTCAAAACTTCAAAAGTGCAAACTTCCGATAATAAGCGTTGAATCGCTCCCGGGCCATCCGATACTCAACCCAAACATATGTGTAAGGCCCCGTGAAAATTTTCCTAAAAATTAGGGTTTCGTGATGCGCTGGGGAGTTAAAGGGAAATGTTGGGAAGAAGTAGGCATTTCTGCGGCCCATTCTATGGCCGCAGAACCACTCTGCGGATCGCTGAATGGTCGTAGAGTGAGACAGTTTTCTGGGTCATTTTGGATGTTATTTTTGCGGCCATTATGCGACCGCATACCATTTTATGGGACGCACTTTGATCGCATAATCAACCTAGGAGTTTTGCAGAAGGATGTTCTGCGGCGCATTATGCGACAGCAGAACAGGTCTGCAGGCCGCATAATGATCGTAGACCCGGTCAGTACCTTTCCAATTTTGGCACCCAAATTATGCGGTCGATATGTGGACCGCATAAACATTCGGCAGTCGCATATGCGACCGCATATCCAGTTTTGAGGCTTCATTTTTAGTGTTTTCAAACCCGTCCCTTTTTCGTTAAAACATATGCCATAGCCCATTTTGAGTACATTTCTCATGTTTTAGAGTGACAGAGAGAGGGTTATTAGAGTGGAGGAGAAACCTTCAACCTATTATCCATCAATTCTTGCTCAATCATTGAGGATTAACAAAGGAAGTCTTCGCCCTAAAGGTAAGAATCTATGTCCTAGCTCTCAATTTCGAAAATTTACAAAAATAGGATAATTAGAGAGACAATTATTATGTGTGGGGGTTGTTATCTTGCATGCCTGTGTTCTTGAAGTATATGGGAAGGTTGTGAGCTAAAAATGGTAGACAATGGGTCGGTAAATAATGGAATCTTCCACAAAAGGGGCCTTAAAACATTGTTGCACACCTAGTGAATGATAATATGCTCAAATGAGCTAGAATCATGACCATCTTCCTAATTTTGGTCCAACTTGTTATATTTCTAAAATAGATCGAAGTGCTAAAAATTTCGAAATGTTTTAGAGTTTAAAGGAAGCTCAATTGAGGTATGTTGGCTAAACCCCCTTCTTCTTAGAATCGAATCCTCCGGTGTTCATGTAATTGGTGTAAGTCCTTGACCATTATTGAATTGGCTACTCCTAATGTGTTTGTGTTGAAGGATGTATGTTCAATATTTAGTCTAAATGCTTCATCATGTCATCTTGCCATTTCAGGATGTGTTCAAAATGTGGAATACGTGTTAGAAAAGTTAAGACTTCATGTCAAAATCGAAATAAAGGTTGTTATGCCAAATTGTATGAAAAGCCTTTATGTGCCTAAAATTCCCAAAGTGCTCTTATGTATGTTTAATGTCTTGAATAGAAGGCCTTATTGTTATTGATAATGATAATTATGTTTGAATATGGAAAAGGGAACTGGAATTATGAAAAACGGCCAAGTGCCAAGAATGACTTTCTAATTGTGGCCACTAGTGCCAATGAATCGAAAGAATATGAAAGAAGTATAATGTGAGATGATTCACTGAAAAAGATAATGTCTTGGGTAATACGGCCTAGCCGATCGGGCCGTGATCGGACGCCATGCCGCATACATGGTGGTAACTGTGCTTGAAATTATGATGAAATTATGGTTATGGTTGATGTCTCAAATGAGACAACCTAGCCGATCGGGTCGTGATCAGACTCCATGTAAGAACACGGTGGTATTGTGGATTATGGTATATCGGCTCTAGGGATCTCCCAACCCAATAACATGGAAATTGACTTGAAAATTTATGTGATCCTCAACTTGATGTTTTAATGTTATTTGAAGCTCGTATTGAATTCTTGACTATTTCCCTTGTATTATTATTCATTCTATTGAGATGGTGTTTAGCTATACATACTAGTGTTATTCGACGGTACTAACGTCCCTTCTGTTGGGGGCGCTGCATCCTTTAATGGATGCAGGTGGTTACATAGCAGGAAGTGTTGATCGGCATTAGTGGCACATCCTCTTCCCAGGAGACTTGGTGAGTCCCATTTCATCCCGGGGTCACGTATTATATCTTTTGCTATTGTCACGTCTCAAGGTATAGCCGGGGCCTTGTAGCCGGCACTATCATAGACTCTTTTGTATCTTATAGAGGCTCTGAAGATACTATGTGGGTTGTATATGGGTGTTGGGAATATTAAACAAGTTATGTTGTGTTTGATCACTTGTTCCACTCAAACTATAAGAATATGTGTGTTTTGAGACTTAGTAGTGAAGTAACTAATGAAACACTTTAATATTGTATGTATGAACTTCGTACTGTCTAATTAATGTAATCTTGTCTTTTTTCTTGATCATGGGTGAGTTGGGTAGAAACTATCTAGCAGGCTTGCTCGACCAAGTTCACTCGGTTGAGCGTCGGTCGCGCTTCTCGAGGTTGGGGTGTGACAAACTTGGTATCAGAGCCTAAGGTTTTAAAGTGTCCTAAGATGTCTCAGAGCCGTGTCTAGTAGATTCTTTCTTATCGGTGTGTTGTAAACCACATCTATAAGTTAGAGGCTACTTGGACATTTATTAAAAATACCCTTCTTTGATATTCTGGATTGTGCGATGAAACTAATTGTGAAACTGTTCCTCCTCTAACTCGTGCATCCCTTTTACTTTCAGTACATGGCACCTAGGAAGAGAGCAAGAACTGGTCAAGGAGCCAATGCCTCATTAGGAGTGGCAGTTGACCCTTTACTGGGTAAGGCGAGTGAATAATCGAGGAGTGAGGAGAATCCCTTGAATGCTACACTACCTGATTCCACTACACCTGACCGGGCCACACCAGTTCCTTCACCAACTGAGGGTGCAACGGTTCCTCCAACTGATATTCTGGTTCCACCTCCAGCCCCAGCTTCCGGTGCTGGTATTTCAGATGGGCATCTTAGGGGAGCTATCCAGATTCTGACACATATAGTGGCTTCTCAGGCCTAGAGATCAAATGTTGCACCCACTTCTTCTAGACAACAAGGGGATTCTAGTGGTTCTAGGGTGAACAGGTTTCTTCAGTTGGATCCTCTGGTGTTCACGGGTGCTAATCCCGAGGAGGACCTACAGGACTTCATTGATGAGATGTATAAGACTCTCTGGGTTATGCGCGCTACTAAGAAGGAGGGAGTAGAGTTGGCCGCCTACAGCCTGAAAGGGGTGGCCTATTCTTGGTTTGAGCTGTGGGAGAAGGGGAGCCCTCCAGCGAGGTGGAGTGAGTTTGTTGACGCCTTCATGGACCATTTCTTGTCGGCCGCGACTAGGGCAGCTCATGCCGTAGAGTTTGAGAACCTTAATCAAGGAAGTAAGAGTGTGTGGGAGTATTACATGGAGTTCGCGCGTCTGTCTAAATATTCCATTCTCATGTTGCCTATTATGGAGGCTACAGTACGCCGGGTTGTGCAGGGCCTTAGCCCCTTGGTTACCAATGAGTCCTCTACAGCTGCCTTGAATTCAGATATGAACTATGGGAAGATGGTAGCATTTGCTCAAGCTACAGAGAACCATAAGTTGAAGAACTAAATGGAGCGAGAGGGTACCAGCAAGGCCCAGTCCGCGGGCAACTTTGGGGAGGCATTTGGTAGGGGAAGATCAGCGTTTAGGCGAGGGTCATCAGGGCCATCCCAGTCTTTTTCTTAGTCTTCATCCAGTGCACCGCCGCAGGGCCCAGTCAGCAGCAAGGGAGTCGTTTCAGGCCTAATCAGGGCAGCAGGAGACCCCACCAGCAGGGCAGATCAGGAGAGAGATTGCAGTAGCAGCGGAGGCCCCCATGCCCCAGGTATGGGAAGATGCACTCGGGGATCTGCTACATGGACCTACCTATATGTTATGGGTGCGGATTGAGGGGTCATATTCATAGGGAGTGTCGTTCATCCCGCCAGGGTGCAGGCAGGAGCACAGCACAGCCATCCCGTTTTGCAGCTGGTACATCTTTAGCACCCCCTCCAGCTCGAGGCACTCCAGCACTAGCAGGGCGTGGTACAGCTAGGGGTGGTGCACAGAGTTCAGGAGGACCCAGCCATTTCTATGCTATAAGTGGTCGCCAGAGTGCAGAGGCTTCTCCAGATGTTGTCACAGGTATATTGACTATCCAATCTCATGATGTATATTCTCTTATTGATCCCGGTTCCACCTTGTCCTATGTTACCCCTTATGTTGCTATGGAATTTGGGATAGAACCGGAACAGCTTCCTGAGCCATTCTCTGTATCTACTCCGATTGGCGAGTATATTGTGGCCGCACGAGTTTATAGGGGTTGTGTTGTCACGGTACGTGGTCGGGACACTGTGGCTGATCTCATAGAATTGAGGATGGTCGATTTTGATGTAATTATGGGAATGGATTGGCTCTATTCATGTTTTTCCAAGCTCGATTATCGAACTACAATTGTGAGGTTTGAATTTCCAAAGAAGCCAGTTGTTGAATGGAAGGGGGATAATGTGGTGCCGAAGGGTAGGTTTATTTCTTACCTTAAGTCCACGAAGATGATTAATAAGGGGTGTATTTATCACTTGGTCCGGGTTACGGACACCGATGCTGAGGCGCCTACACCTGAGTCCGTGCCTGTTGTGAATGAGTTTTTGGAGGTCTTTCATGATGAACTCCCTGGAATCCCACCAGATAGGGAGATTGATTTTGGGATTGATGTGATGCCAGACACGCATCCTTTATCTATTCCACCCTACAGAATGGCACCAACAGAATTAAAGGAGCTAAAGGAACAATTGAAGGATTTGTTAGAGAAGGATTTCATCCGATCGAGTGTGTCACCATGGGGCCCATCGGTTCTCTTTGTGAGGAAGAAAGATGGATCATTATGTATGTATATTGACTACCGGCAGCTTAACAAAGTCACAATCAAAAACAAATACCCATTACCAAGAATAGATGATTTGTTTGATCAGTTACAGGGGTGCTAGGAACTTCTCCAAAATTTATTTGCAATCCGGGTACCACCAATTAAAATCATGGAGCACGATATTCTGAAAACAGCTTTCAGGACCCAGTGTGGGCACTTTAAATTCCTGGTAATGTCTTTTGGGCTAACCAATGCCCCAGCGGCTTTCATGGATCTTATGAATCGGGTTTTCAAGCCTTTTCTCGATTCCTTGGTGATAGTGTTCATTGACGATATTCTTGTGTATTCACGAGGTCGAGAGGACCATGCCGATCATCTCAGGGAAGTTTTGCAGACTCTTCATCAGCACCAATTGTATGCAAAATTTTCAAAATGTGAGTTTTGGCTCGAATCTGGCACATTCTTGGGTCATGTTGTCTCCAGAGAAGGAATTAAGGTTGATCCTTACAATATTGCAGCGGTGAAGAATTGGCCTAGACGTACAACGCCAACAAATATTCGCAGTTTCTTAAGCTTAGCAGGGTATTACAGAATTTTGTGGAGGGGTCCTCTACTCTTGCCTCTCCGTTGACTAAATTGACTCAGAAGGCAGTTAAGTTCCAATGGTCTGATGCTTGTGAAAGGAGCTTCTAGGAGTTGAAATCCAGATTGACTACAGTGCCGGTGTTGACCCTGCCAGAGGGTATAGATGGATTTATTGTATATTGTGATGCTTCAAGAATTGTACTTTGGTGTGTGTTAATGCAACACGGCAAGGTTATAGCATATGCTTCTAGGAAACTCAAGAATCATGAAAAGAATTATGCAACACATGATGTAGAACTTGCGGCGGTGATTTTTCCATTGAAGATTTGGCGTCATTATCTGTATGGGGTCCATGTGGATGTGTTCACGGACCACAAGAGCCTTCAATATATTTTCAAACAAAAAGAGATGAATCTGAGGCAGAGAAGATGTCTTAAGTTACTCAAGGATTACGACATCGATATTCTGTATCACCAGGGGAAAGCCAATATTGTGGCGGATGCTCTTAGCCAAAAATCTATGGGTAGTTTAGCTCACTTGAAGGCATGTCAAAGGCCATTGGCAAAGGAATTTCATCGATTGGCTAGTTTGGGAGTTCGTCTTGTGGACTCCATAGGAGGAGGGGTAATTGTACAAAATAGGGCTGAATCATCGCTTGTTATGGAACTCAAAGAGAAGCAATACAACGATCCATTTTTGGTGCAGTTGAATGAGGGGATTCAAAAACATAAAACTATGGTTTTTACTCTTGGAATGGATGATGGTACACTAAGGTACCAAGGGCGGCTATGTGTTCCAAATGTAGATGATCTCCGGGAAAGAATCATGACCGAGGCTCACACTTCTAGGTATTTCGTGCACCCAGATTCTACGAAGATGTATCATGATCTCAAGGAAGCCTATTTGTGGAATGACATGAAAAGAAATGTGGTGTACTTTGTGGCAAGATGTCGGAATTGCCAGCAAGTCAAGGCCGAACACCAATGGCCTAGTGGGTTGGCACAAAACATAGAAATTCCAATGTAGAAGAGGGAAATGATTAATATGGATTTTGTGGGAGGATTACCACGTACTCCGCGCAATTTTGACTAAATTTGGATGATTGTGGATCGGCTCACAAAATCAGCACATTTCTTGCCAATTAAATCTACCGACACAGCAGAACAGTATGCTCAGTTGTATATTAAGAAAATAGTCAGGCTACATGGTACTCCAGTTTCTATCATTTTCGATTGAGGGGCTCATTTTACGGTAAAGTTTTGAATGAGATTTCAGAGAGGGTTGGGTACACAGGTGAATCGTAGTACAGCCTTTCATCCACAAACCGACGCGAAAGCAAAGCGGACTATTCAGACGCTTGAGGACATGTTGCGTGCTTGTGTTCTCGACTTCAAGGGTAGCTGGGATGATCATTTACCACTCATAGAGTTTACGTATAATAACAGCTTTCATGCTAGTATTCAGATGGCACCATTTGAGGCATTATATGGTAGGAGATGTAGATCTCCCATTGGGTGGTTCAAGATTGGGGAAGCAGAGTTGATAGGGCCAGACCTCGTGCATCAGGCTATGGAAAAAGTTAAAATCATTAAAGAGCGGTTGAAGACTGCTCAGAGTTGTCAAAAGTCCTATTTGGATATTTGTCGTAGGGATTTGGTTTTCAAAGAAGATGATTGGGTATTCTTGAAACTTTCGCCCATGAAAGGTGTAATGTGATTTGGTAAGAAAGGAAAATTGAGTCCGAGGTATGTCGGACCATACAGAATCATTCAGAGGATCGTTGAGGTGGCGTACAAGCTTGAGCTACCACCAGAGATGTCATTAGTGCACCCGGTATTCCATGTGTCTATGTTGAAGAAGGTAGTTGGAGATCCGTCAGCTATTGTGCCGGTTGAGGCCATTGAGGTTAATGAAGAACTGTCATATGAAGACATTCTAGTTGCCATTCTTGATAGGCAAGTCCGGAAGTTGAGAAATATAGAAATTGTCTCTGTGAAAGTGCTATGGCGAAACCAACAAGTTGAAGAGGCTACTTGGGAAGACGAGAAAGAAATGAAGAGAAAGTATCCTTATTTTGTTGAATACCATGTATTTATTAAGTTGTGTTCTATGAAAATTCTAAGGTTTACCTTCTATGAATTATGTATCATTTGAACAAATTGACGTTAAGGGTGTTCCTTTCTGGTAATGTATTATTTGTGAGGCCACGGTTGGTGTTATTATGAGTTATGTTATGTTATTGGTTTATGAATATGTTTTAAGGATGTGTTTCTAGGGCTCTCTGACATGTGGATAGGCCTAGTTACTGGGGAAAATTCTGGCAAAATTGTTGAGAATTTAGGGAGTTAGTCAAATTTCGGGCTGATGGTGTGTGGTATAAAAACTGAGTGCTTAAGATGTTAATAGTGAACCTTGACCCTCATTCGAGGACGAATGATCTTAAGTGGGGGAATATGTAAGGCCCCGTGAAAACTTTCCTAAAAACCGGGGTTCCGTGATGCCGGGGCAGGCATAGAGGGTAGTAATAGTAGAAATATTTCACGGCAAGCTTGCGAGCCGCGGTTCAGACTTTTTTTTGGATTGAATAGTGCGATGGGGAGTTGAAGGGATATGTTGGGCGGAAGTAGGCATTTTTGCGGCCCATTCTGCGACCGCAGAACCGCTCTGCGGGCCGCAGAATGGTCGCAGAGTGAAATAGTTTTCTGGGTCATTTTGAATGTTATTTTCGCGGCCCATTATGCGACCGCATAACCGTTTCGCGGGCCGCACTTTGATAGCATAATCAGCCTTAGAGTTTTGCGGAGAGAGGTTCTGTGGTGCATTATGCGACTGCAGAACAGGTCTGCAGGCCGCATAATGACCGCAGACCCGGTCAGTTCCTTTCCCGTTTTTGCACCCAAATCATGCAGCCAATATGCGGACCGCATAACCATTCTGTGGTAGCATATGCGACCACATATCCTGTTCCGGGGCTTTATTTTTGGGATTTTTAAACCCGATCCTTTTTCGTTAAAACATATGCCATAGCCCATTTTAAGCACATTTCTGATGTTTTAGAGTGAGAGAGAGAGTTCCTAGAGTGGGGAAGCAACCTTCAACCTATTATCCATCAATGTTTGCTCAATCATTGAGGATTAACAATGGAAGTCTTCACCCTAAATGTAAGAATCTATGTCCTAGCTCTCAATTTTAAAAATTTACAAAAATGGGATAATTAGTGAGACAATTATTGGGTATGGGGATTGTTGTCTTGCATGCATGTATTCTTGAAGTATGTGGGAAGGTTGTGAGCTAAACATGGTAGAGAATAGGTTGGGAAATGATGGAATCTTCCATAAAAAGGGCCTTAAAACATTGTTGCACACCTAGTGTTTGATAATATGCTCAAATGAGCTAGAATCATGACCATCTTCCTAATTTTAGTCCAACTTGTTATATTTCTAAAATAGGTCGAAGTGCTAAGAATTGCGGAACGTTTTAGAGTTTAAAGGAAGTTCAATTGAGGTATGTTGACTAAACCCCCTTCTTCTTAGAATCGAATCCCCCGGTGTTCATGTAATTGGTTTAAGTCCTTGACCATTATTGAATTGGCTACTCCTAATGTGTTTTTGTTGAAGGATGTATGTTCAATGTTTATTCTAAATGCTTCATCATGTCATCTTTCCATTTGAGGATGGGTTCAAAATGTGAAATACGTGTTAGAAATGTTAAGACTTCATGTCAAGATCGAAATAAAGGTTGTTATGCCAAATTATATGAAAAGCCTCTATGTGCCTAAGATTCCCAAATTGCTCTTATGTGAATTGAATGTCTTGAATGGAAAGCCTTATTGTTGTTGATAATGATAATGATGTTTGAATATGGAAAAGGGAACTGGAATTATGTAAAATGGCCAAGTGCCAAGAATGACTTTATAATTTTGGCCACTAGTGCCAATGAATCGAAAGAATATGAAAGAAGTATAATGTGAGATGATTGACTGAAAAAGGTAATGTCTGGGTAAGATGGCCTAGCCGATCGGATCGTGATCGGATGTCATGCCGCACACATGGTGGTAACTGTGCTGGAAATTATGATGCAATTATGGTTATGATTGATGTCTCAAATGAGATAACCTAGCCGATCGGGTCGTGATCGAACTCCGTGTAAGAACATGGTGGTATTGTGGATTATGGTATATCAGCTCTAGAGATCACCCAACCTTTTTGACTTAAAAATTTATGTGATCCTCAACTTGATGTTTTAATGTTATTTGAAGCTCGTATTGAATTCTTGATTGTTTCCCTTGTATGATTATTCATTCTATTAAGATGGTGTTTAGCTATGCATACTAGTGCTATTCGATGGTACTAACGTCCCTTTTACCGGGGGCGCTGCATCTTTAAATGGATGCAGGTGGTTATATAGCAGGCAGTGTTGATCAGCGTTAGTGGCACATCCTCTTCCCAGCAGACTTGGTGAGCCCCACTTCATCCCGAGTCACGTATTGTATCTTTTGCTATTATCACGTCTCAAGGTATAGTCGGGGCCTTGTCGCCGGCAATATCATAGACTCTTTTGTATCTTTTAGAGGCTCCGTAGACACTATGTGGGTTGTATATGGGTGTTGAGAATGTTAAATAAGTTATGTTGTGTTTGATCACTTGTTCCACTCAAACTATAAGAATATGTGTGTTTTGAGACTTAGTGGTGAAGTAACTAATGAAACGGTTTAGTATTGTATGTATGAACTTCGTACTGTCTCATTAATGTAATCTTGTCTTTTTTCTTGATTATGAGTGAGTTGGGTAGAAAGTATCTAGCAGGCTTGCTCGACCGGGTTCACTCGGTTGAGCGCCGGTCGCGCTTCTCGAGGTTGGGGCGTGACAATATGCCTAAGTCCGAAATCACCTTACGAACCTATAGGAACCTTCAAATCATGATTTCGGGGTCATTTACTCAAAAGTCAAATATTTGTCAACTCTTCCAACTTAAAAGCTTCCGAATTGAGAATTATTCTTCCAAATCAACTCCGAATCTCTCGAAAATCAAAACCAACCACACTTGCACGTCATAATACATGAAGTGAAGTTGGTCACTCAAACCGCCGAGCAACATGCTAGATATCAAAATAACCGGTCAGGTCGTTATAGAGAAATGTAAAGTTGGTAACCAAATGACTTATCAAAATATTATATTGAAAAGTATTTGTTCACCATTTTAGTGTTCATTATCTATGATAATTTCAGATAATGATATCAAAATTTATAATTCGACATGAGTTGGAAAAATTAATGCAAATACTTTAGGTATAGAGTCCTTACTGAAGGGTTTGTTAAGCAAATGAATCTATATCATTGCCATCTTTCCGGGTCTCAAATACTCCATTAGCAAGTCCGGGCAATGCGAAAGAGAGAACTGATGTAAATATAAGAATGAAAGGCTTAACTGTCAGCTATTGGGCTTTGATAAAGTCCTTGAGAGTTGGTAGAAGAACAAATAAGGACAAAAAAAAGTAACAAGGAATATAGTCTATTCTTTTCTCTTATCACAATATATAATCTATATTTTAGGTTTGAATTAGATTGAAGACATGAAATTGCAGTGTCAAAAATATTGAAAGGGGTAACATAAGGAATCAACAGTGGCTTTAACTGTTAGATTTAGGGAACTAAAATGATAGCCAATGACCCAATCCCAATGCTAATATCATGATTTACTATCATTGCTTTTTGTTACTTTGTGTTTTGTGTCACGAAATATCATTTGTAATGACCCTTTAAAGTACAACTTATTCATCAGGGTGCACTTGTAAAAGATTAATTGTTCGCCGCATAAATTATCTTATATGTTTTGTGTTCTTACAATTCTTTTTAATGTACAGGGATTTTTGAAGCCTGCAATATGTCCGTTTACTCTCTACTATTGAAGCAAAGCAGGAATGCACGATGGATGGTATTTTAAAAAGGCATGGAAATTACAACATTCTCTTGCTTCTATGCTTTCTCTCTACTATTTTCATTTGTATTTTAGACTAACAAATACTATAGTATCAACTTTTTCGTCGAGAATTGCAAAAAAAGAGCTTATCATCAATATCATGGAAATATTATATTTTGTCAACTTGCGAAGAGTTTATATGTAATAGATTAGTCTCGTGATCATGAAAACCATCGACAAGTAGGCGTTTTGTTGACTTTTGTACTACTTGAATGAATTTTTATACATGTGAATGATATAAAGCATTTAGTCTGTAGAGCTATATAGCTCTTCTTTCTGAAACTTACTTACATGCTTTAATCTCTTCTTTATACGTTTCTCATTAATAACAATGTAATCATAAACCGTTATTTCAACTTTTAAAATATTGGGTTCATGCTAGTACGAGCCAACACTCCACTTCTAATGTGTTTATGCGCAGATTAAATTTTTCGCCAGCTTCACTAACTTGAATGAGACGTAACATTTTTAGCTGGTCTAAATTTGAGCGCTAAGTGTTAGCTTGGCCCAACCTCACTGTAGTGCTAGTAAATAAATAACCTCCTAATAGGAGATAAAGTAGGTGGGAAAAATCCTATCCAACTTATCCACTCCTTAGACCTGAGCCCGCAATTGAGAACTTTTTGTTTGTAGGGAATTTTGTACATTAAATGCATTGACATCTACAAAAAATTATTGTCATTGGTAAAGATTTGTGAGGCATCCTTTTGTCCTCGCATTCGAATTGAGCAAATTCCTCACGCCATCTAGATAGAAAAATGAAAGCAAAACAATAATAACTAGTTATTTAAGGGCATAAAGAAGAAACAAACGGAAAAGAAGAAGAAATCACATGTTTACTTCTCGAGATATTAACGTTTGTACTCCATTTATTCATACACGTCTATTTTATTTGATCACCTGCATTTTGACAAGAAAGTTTTGATAAAAATAAATTCATTTTTTTCTTTCTAGTGATTAATAAAAATATTTGTTTTATTTAATAATGTCTTAAAAAAGAATTAGATAGGTTCAGGTTCTACCGATAGTAGGTAGCCTATTTGTTATTTTCAATGTTGTTCCCTAGTTCCCAGATTTTGCTTTGCTCCATTAAATATTGAAAAGAAAAATGTATACTTCATCTCCAGATTTTGCTTCTTTTCTTTGATATTATGGTTTCTATGGAACTTTGCTTGTAGGTCTTTTATTAGAAGGTCAAGTTTTTAGGTCTTAAGCTCTTGCCTTCTATAATTTCATATTTATTTGGCAGGCCAAAAGTGATAAGCGATCTCAAAGTGTTAATTCAAAAGGACTACTAGCGTAGTCTCTATCCTAAAACATTTCCTTGGCTCTACTATATTTCCCAAGTGTCTTTGAATGGATTCTTTTGCTGGTTTATGTAAGAACGTAATATAAAACAAAATAAAATTGCAGAATTTTTTTTTAAGCCCCATTCTCTTTGGTAATAACAATGTTGTACTCTTTTATTCAGAAACAAAGAAGAAGAGGTCTTAGAATCTCAGTGTTTCTTGCTCATAATCTGTCGATAGTTGCCTTCACTTGTGCATTGGAGTTGTGCCAATCATATGATATTAAAATTTAAAAATACAGCTATGTAAAGTTGATAATAAAGAGACTTAGCAAAATATTATATTGAAAAGTATTTATTCGCCATTTTATTATTTCATTATGTATGATAATTTCATATAATGATATCATAATTAAAAGTTCAGCATGAGCTGGAAAAATGTAACGACCCGACCGGTCATTTTGAGAATTAGTGTCCCGTTCGGTGGCTTAAGGTCTCGAGCTGCTTCGTGTTATGTATTATGACTTGCGTGTGTGGATTTGGAAGACAGATTCTTGTTTAAGAAGCTTAAGCGGTAAGAGTTAACCGGAGTTTGACTTTTGTGTAGATGACTCCGGAATGGCATTTTGACGATTCCAATAGATTCGTGTGGTGATTTTGAACTTAGACGTGTGTCCGGATTTAGATTTGGAGGTCCATAGGTTCATTTGATGCATTTTGGCTAACAATTGGAGAGTTGAAGGTTTAGAAGGTTGAGAGGTTTGACCGGGAGTTGACTTGATTCATATTGGGTTCAGATTTTGATTCCGGGAGTTGGTATAGCTCTGTTGGGTCATTTGGAACTTGCATGCAAAATTTGACGTCATTCCAGGTTGATTTATATTTCGGCGCGAGTTTTGAAAGTTGGAAGATTCAAAGTTCATTAAGTTCGATTTGAGGCGCGATTCATAGTTTTTGATGTTGTTTGATGTGATTTGATGCTGTTTGATATGATTTGATGCCTCGACTAGGTCCCTGTTATGTTATGAAACTTATTGGTATGTTTCGACGGGATCCCGGGAGCCCCGGGTATTTTTCGGACGAGTTTCGTATTTGTTTCTATGTTTTTGGCAAGTCTGCTTCTTGTGTGTCGCGCCTGCGCATTTTGGAGAGCAGGTGCAGAGCCGCTTCTGCGTGAGTTTGGTCGCTTCTGCGACGCTAGTGCATGTCCTGTTGATTCGCTTACGCGATGGGTGGCTTGCAGGTGTGAAATATGGGTTTGCAAGTGAAGGCCGTAGATGCGGCGAATTGGCTCGCAAAAACGAGAGCGTGGATGCTCTATTTTGTTCGCAAATACAGAAATGGCTCGGCAGAATGATGAAGTGTCGAGGGTTTGATATATCTTATCATTTTTGGAGTTGTACACCTCGGATTTAAGTGATCTCTGAGGAGTTCTTCACGTGTTAGATTGGGGTAAGTGTTCTTCACCCGGAATTGATTATGTTTCATGATTCCATAATTGTTTTTATCATTAAATTAGTGATTTGAATGGGAGAAAATGAGAAATTTTGTGAAAACTTTTAAAAATGTAAAATGATGATTTGAAGGACGATTTGTTGTTGGAATTTGATAATTTTGGTATGATTGGACTCGTTATCGAATGGGTGTTCGGATTTATTAATATTGGTCAGGTTTCAAGGTGCGGGACCGGGGATAACTTTTTGAGTTGAATTTTTATTTCTCTTTCATGGTCGAAGCTTTATTATCCGGAATTGTTTCATATGATTTTTATTTATGATGTTAAGTCATTTTAGCTAGATTTGAGCCATCCAGAGGTTCTTTCAAACGAGAAGATCATTTTAGAGTATCGGTCTAGCTTCTTTGAAGTAATTATCTTGCTTAACTTTGTGTGGGGAACTATCCCTTAGGATATGAGTCATCTGTACTAATTGTATCATGTGAAGGCTGTGTACGCGAGGTGACGAGTACGTACTCGGGCTTATTTGTGGAAAATTAACTGTTTAGAACTCTTAGGTTCTTATGTTCATTATAAATGAACCCGTCTTATCATGTTAAATCCTACACTTACCAAATTCACCATTACGTGTCTTATTTGGAGTTGATTGATTCATGTTCTACCCTTGTTGCCAATAAACTCTTATGTGCCTTAATTGAAGTTATTGCTATCTTTTTCGTAATTGCTTAAACTTAATTGAAGTTATTGTTGGCTTTTCGGTAATTGTTTAACCTTAATTGAATTTATTATTATATTTTCTGTAATTGCTCAACCTTAATTGAAGTTATTGTTATCTTTTCTTAACTTTAATTGAAGTTATTGTTGTCTTTCTCGTAATTGCTTAATCGTAATTGAAGTTTTTGTTATTATTTTCATTGTTGACCTATCCTTATTTGGAATCTTTGGTTCGTGCTATCTCTCTTATCGTCGAGTTGTACTTATATGGAATCATTGTTACACATTATCTCACCCCTTGTTGAGCTATTTTTGTTGAAACCATTATTACCTACGGTGTCTTCTATTGTGAGCTCGTTCTTCCGTTTCTTTGTGTTCTGTAGTTCTTGTGTTGATTTACTTTCCGCACTCTCGAGTTATTTTTATTGTTGTTGTTGTTGTACTCAGTGTTGTTGAGCCGAGGGCTATGCATGGTTGTGGTATTGAAATTGTTTTGAGGAAAGGTTGTGGCATATGGGCACATGTGGTGAAAGGCCTTATATTGTGTTGTTATGTTTTTGGCACACGTGATATTGTTGAGAGGATTGTCGGGTTGTCCGCACGTGATTTATCCGTGCTATTACTATTGTCGATATTTGCACATGAAGCGTGACAAAGCGGGCTACATATGTGGGTTTGCGCATGTGGCTAGACAAGGTGAAAATATTATTATGCGCGTGCGGCGAGACAAGGCGGGTATTTACTTTATTATTGCACACACGGCGAGACAAGGTGTGCTATGTCGGGGAATGATTTATGATGACTTGTGATGGCATAGGGGCATTATTACTGACGGTATTTATGTAGTGGTGTGCATACCTTGTGTGAGTTTTACATTGTATGTTTTGTGGTGATGGGCTCCTATGTGTCTTTCGTTGTCTCTACTCTTACTTGTTGACTTGAGTTGTGATAGAACATTTGCACAAGCATACACATAATTAATCACCCATTTTGGTTTAAGAAGATGAATCCTGATGATATTGACCATTTATATGTACTCTCGTCTACTTGTCTTCTGTGTGAGAGTTATCATGTTGGCACGTGAGTTGTCGTGTAGTCATGAGTCATTGTTATTGTTGGCACATGAGTTGTCCTTGCGGATATGAGATATTGTCACTCCCTTGGCACGTGAATCATCCGTGAGATTGCGAATTGTAATGTGGGCACAAAATGACAAGATATTGGGGTTCATTAATTAGGATCCGTAAAATGTGACTACGAGGTGAAGTACCTCGGGAAAATTCTTGAAAGAATCTTGTGTGGAAGCGAATGCTCTTATTGAGTTGTTACTTGTTCTCTTCGCTTGGTTTCACCGGACTTTAAACTGTATTCATCTTACTGCACTGCATTATTACCTGTTTGTTCCCTATTGCTAATGGTTGCTCTTAGTTCCTATTACAAGCATTGTTTGTTGCTGTTATCATGCTTAGCCTTATATTGATATTGTTCCTTGTTAGTTTCACATTTATACTTGTACAGGTTATTAAGTCTAGTAGGTGTCTCGATTGTTCCTCGTCACTACTCCACCGAGGTTAGTCTTGATACTTACTGGGTATCGCTGTTGTGTACTCATGCTACACTTTCTGCATATTTTTGTGCATATTCAGGTACTTCAGAGTCGGTATATCGCTAGCTAGCTGTTCTGTTTTGCTGTGGAGACTCAAGATATACCTGCCGTCGCATTTGCAAGCCTCGGAGTCACCTTCTGATATTGTATTCATACTGTCTATTTCTATTTCATAACAGTTGTACTTAGAAGATTTTTCTTAGTAAACTCAGTAGAGCTTATGACTTATACTACCGGTTTTAGGATTGTTGGCTTTGTATAGAAAATCTTCGTTCCATATTTAATAGTTGTTGGTTGAGTTGCCATTAATTCGGTAAGTGTTAGGCTTATCTATTCCCTAAGATTAGGTGTCATCACAACATCCTACGGAGGGAAATTAGGGTCGTGACAAGTTGGTATCAGAGCTCTAGGTTCATAGGTACTACGAGTCATAAGTGAGTTTAGTAGAGTCTTGCGGATCGGTACAGAGACGTCTGTACTTATCTTCGAGTGGCTACGAAACTAATAGGAAGACTTCACTTCTTTCATTCCTATTGTGTAAATTTTATTGATCTCGAGTTTGAGCCTTGGTCATTCTATTCTCTCACAGATGGTGAGGATATGAGCTGCAGTTACTGATGACGCTGCCCTCTTAGCCGGTGTAGCTAGGGGTCGGGCAGAGGCCGGGGAGGACCACGCACCGCAACTACAGCACCTGTCAGAGTAGAAATTGAGGAGCCGCCAGTAGCTCCGTCTGGGGAACAGGAAGAGGAGGTGCCTGTTGCTACCCCGGGACTTCAGGAGACTTTATCACAGTTCCTTAGCATGTTTGGCACATTGGCTCAGGCGGGGTTGATTCCGGTTGCACCAGCTACTTCACAGACCGGGGGAGGAGCTCAGACTCCCGTCGCCCGTACTCCAGAGCAGTGAGTCCACGTTGGTCAGGTTCCAGGGGTTATGCCAGCACAACCTGTTGTTCCAGTTCAGCCTGTAGTTAGGGCAGCAGCATCTGAGGAGGAACAGCTTAGACTTGCGAGGTTCAAAAAGTATCACCCTCCTACTTTCAGTGGTTTGGTTTCAGAGAATGCCCATAGTTTTCTAGATGAGTGACACTATATTCTACGCACTATGGGTATTGTGGAGACGAGTGGAGTTGCTCTCACTACGTTCCAGCTTAAGGGAATGGCATATTAGTGGTGGCGAGCATACGAGTTAGGTAGCCCAGCCGATGCAGCTTCACTTTCATGGACTCAATTTTCAGAGATGTTCTTGAGAGAGTTTGTTCCCCAGACTCTTCCGGATGCATGGCGCGTGAAGTTGGAGCAGCTACGCCAGGGCACTATGTCGGTGTTTGAGTATGCCGTTAGATTCAGTGATTTGTCTAGATATGCACCTGCTTTGGTTTTTACGGTTAGAGAGCGAGTCCGCAGATTCGTTGAGGGGCTCAGTCATGGTATCTGATTCAGCATGGCTCTGAAGTTGGATACAGATATTCCATTTCAGCAGGTGGTAGAGATCGCTCGCAGATTAGAGGCCATGTTGGTTCAGGAGGGAGAGGTCAAGGAGGCTAAGAGGCCTCGCAGACCGGGAGGACCTACTGGTCCCTATTTTGGAGGCAGGGTACGACATGGTAGAGGTTTTATAGGTCATCTAGTTTAGTTTGCACTTCACGCTTGGCACGGTATTTTAGATACCCATGGGTCTAAGAATACCCAGCACCAGACAGCTTCCACAGCCACGCCAACGGAGGGGTTTCTTTGAGTGTGGAGATACCATCCATACGGTAAGAGATTATCGCAGACTCCGGGCAGATGTGTCACAGTGGAGTATTCAGGCTATGAGTTCTCCTCTAGTTGTTACTATCTCTGCACCGCCAACTAGAGGTGTAGGGTAGGCGGGTAGAGGGCGCCCAAGAGGGGGAGACCCAGCCCGTTGATATGCTTTCTATGGTAGAGTTGAGGCCTCTACACTAAATGATGTCATTACAGGTATGGTTTCGATTTGTTATAGAGAAGCATCCTTCTTATTTCAATTCGGTTCTGCTTATCGGAGTGAGTCCTCCTATATTGCTTCACATGTGGGTGAGTTTCATGATTTTATACTCTACTCATGTGTTTACCCCTGTTGGGAGATTCTATGGTTGTAGCTTGTGTCTATCATTTTGTTTTGTTCACTATTAAGAGCTACGAGTCTAGAAGTTATCTTTCTGTTACTCATTACGGTAGGTTTTGATGTAATTTCTGGATGGTTTGGTTATGATTTGTGATTTAGATGTTCCACCGATATGGGAGTTCGTTACATGTTGTGATTTTGTCTCGCAGAATTGAATTTGTGGAAGGGTTCTGTTGGTATGATGTATATCCTACTTGTGATTCAGAGTTGAGGGTAAAACCCTCGCATTTCCATTTGAACTGGGCTACGTGCCACGATGGAGTTATATCAGGTTGAGTTTCTTGTGATTAGTTCATATGTTTTCATTCTCCCTTGTGGAATTGATAGAGATTTGTGCATGTCGGTCTTGTTTGATACCATGTGTTTCTCTTTGCATATTTAGTCATATTCGCCTTGTGCTTATTGGGACTTTAGCTTGCGAGGTGTGTGTCCAGGTGGCGTTAGATGTGACTTGTTGATTCGGGTGAATGGTTATGAGATCCTCATGTTTCTTGTATCATTGCCAGCATTGTGAAGGTCTGGGATGAGGTTTTAGCTGAGATGAGGTTATTCGTTGGTGTTGTATTTGATTATGGGCAGCTGTTATGGCCAGAGTTAATGTTCTTGGCATATATGTGATGTGTTACGTCGTGTGGTTGTACCGTGTGGGTGTAGGCATGAGTTGTTGCAGCTGGTTGAGGCGGATGCCGTATGTGGATGTGGGAATCGGGTCTTTTGGAAATGATCGGATGGTGAGAGATTTGGTTCTAAGGTTATCAATGTGGGTGGAGGGAATAATTTTCAATTGGGTTGGTGTCATCAGGCCTATGTGGATTGGGATGACGTGGGATCACCCGCAAGTATATGTGCGGTAAGTTCATTCAGTGATTTGATGACTTCGGAACGGTTCTTGGCACGTTCGAAGATGAACATTTATTTAAGATGGGGAGGATGCAATGACCCGACCGGTCATTTTGAGAACTAGCGTCTAGTTTGGTGGATTAAGGTCTCGAGCAGCTTCGTGTTATGTATTATGACTTGCGTGTGTGGCTGGGTTCGGTTTTCGGATGATTTGAGATCAATTTGGAAGAAGGATTCTTATTTTAGAAGCTTAAGCGGTAAGAGTTGACCGGAGTTTGACTTTTATATAGACAACTCCGGAATGATATTTTGATGATTTCAATAGCTTTATGTGATGATTTTGGACTGAGGCTTGTGTTCGGATTTGATTTGGAGGTCTATAGGTTGATTTGATGCATTTTGGCAAATAATTACAGAGTTGAAGGTATGGAAAGTTGAGAGGTTTGACCGGGAGTTATCTTTGTTGAAAGCGTATTCGGATTTCGATTCTGGGAGTTGGTATAGCTCTGTTGGGTCATATGGAACTTGCATGCAAAATTTGACGTTATTCCGGGTTGATTTGATACGTTTCGGCGCGAGTTATGAAAGTTGAAAGATTCAAAGTTCACTAAGTTTGATTTGAGGCGTGATTTGTAGTCTTGATGTTGTTTGATGTGATTTGAGGCCTCGAGTAGGTCCACGTTATGTTGGAACGTTTTGGTATGTTTCGACGGGATCCCGGGAGCCCCGGGTGTGTTTCGGTCAAGTTTCGGATTCGTTTCCATGTTTTTGGCAAGTCTGCTTCTGGTGTGTCGCACTTGTGCATTTTGGAGCGCATGTGCAGAACCGCTTCTGCATGAGTTTGGTCTCTTCTGCGATGCTGGTGCATGTCATGTTGATTTGCTTCTGCGGATGGGGGGATCGCAGGTGCGAGGTTGCATCTGCGGACGAGTGATCGCATATGCGAGTTTGTGGCTCACCTCGAATATCCGCTTCTGCGGTGTTTTGGTCGCTTCTGCGGAATCTCAGATGCGATAGGTGGCTCGCAGGAGCAAAATCTGGGTTTGCAAGTGAAGGCCGCAGATGCGGCGAATTGGCTCGCAAAAGTGAGAGCTCGTTTGCGCTTTTTTGTCCGCAAATACGGAAATGGCTGGGCAGAATGTTTAATTGTCGAGGGTTTGATATATTTTATCATTTTCGGAGTTGTAAACCTCGGATTTGAGCGATCTCTGAGGGGTTCTTTACCTGTTGGATTGGGATAAGTGTTCTTCACCCGAAATTGATTATGTTTCATGAATCCATAATTATTTTTATCATTAAACTAGTGATTTAACGGGAGAAAGTGAAAATTTTTGTGAAAACTTTTAAAAATGTAAAATGATGATTTGAAGGACGATTTGTTGTCGGAAATTTATAATTTTGGTATGGTTGGACTTGTTATCGAATGGGTGTTCGAATATTTTATATTGGTCGGGTTCCGAGGCGCGAGCCCGGGGTTGACGTTTTGAGTTGATTATTTATTTCTCTTTCGAGATCGAAGTTTTATAATCTGAAAATATTTCCTATGTTTTTTATTTATGATGTTAAGTCATTTTCCTAGATTTGAGCCGTTCGAAGGATGTTTCAAACGAGAAGGTCATTTTAGATTATTGGTCTAGCTTCTTTGAGGTAAGTATCTTGCCTAACTTTGTGTGAGGGAACTACCCTTTAGGATTTGAGTCATTTGTACTAATTGTGTCATGTGAAGGACGTATACGCGAGGTGACGAGTATGTACTCGGGCTTATTTGTGAAAATTTAACCGTTTAGGGCTCTTAGATTCTTATGTTCATTAAAAATGAAGTCGTCTTATCATGTAAAATCCTCCACTTACTAAATTTACCCTTATGTGTCTTTTTTGGAGTTGGTTGATTCATGTCCTATCCTTGTTGCCAATAAACTCTTTTGTCCCTTAATTGAAGTTATTGTTATTATTTTCGTAATTGCTTAACTTTAATTGAAATTATTGTTGTCTTTTCTGTAATTGTTTAACCTTAATTGAAGCTATTGTTATCTTTTCCATAATTGTTCAACCTTAGTTGAAGTTATTGTTACCTTTTCCGTAATTGTTTTAACCTTAAATGAAATTATTGTTGTCTTTCCCGTAATTGCTTAATCTTAATTGAAGTTTTTGTTATCCCTTTCATTGTTGACTTGTCCTTATTTGGAATCTTTGATTCGTGCTATCTCTCTTATCGTCGAGTTGTATTTATGTGGAATCATTGTTACATATTATCTCTCCCTTTGTTGGGCTATTTTTGTTGAAACCATTATTACATGCGGTATCTTTCATTGTGATCTCCTTCTTTCGTTTTTTTGTGTTCTGTAGTTCTTGTTTAGATTTACTTGTCGTACTCTCGTGTTATTGTTGTTGTTGTTGTAGCTGAGATGAGGACTATGTGTGGTTGTGGTAATTAAATTGTTTTGAGGAAAGGTTGTGGCATATGGGCACATATGGTGAAAGACCTTATATTGTGTTGTTATTGTTTTTTGGCACACGTGATATTGTTGAGAGAATTGTCGGGGTGTTCGCACGTGAGTTGTCCGTGCTATTGCTATTATTGATATTTGCACATGTGGCGTGACAAGGCGGGCTACATATGTGGGTTTGTGCATGTGGCGAGACAAGGTGAGAATATTATTATGCGCGTGTGGCGAGACAAGGCGGACATTTACTTTATTATTGCGCACATGGCGAGACAAGGTAGGCTATGTCGGGGAATGATTTGGGATGACTTGTGATGGCCTTGGGGCATTGTTACTGACGATATTTGTGTAGTGGTGTGCATACCTTGTATGAGTTTTACATTGTATGTTTTGTGGTGATGGGCTCCTATGTGTCGTTCGTTGTCTCTACTCTTACTTGTTGACTTGAGTTGTGATAGAACACGTGCATAAGCATATACGTAATTAATCACCCATTTCGGTTTAAGAAGATGAATCTTGATGATATTGACCATTTATATGTACTCTCGTCTACTTGCCTTCTATGTGAGAGCTATCTTGTTGGCACGTGAGTTGTCCGTGTAGTCATGAGGCATTATTATTGTTGGCACGTGAGTTGTCCTTGCGGATATGAGATATTGTCACTCCCTTGGCACGTGAGTCGTCCGTGCGGTTGCGAATTGTAATATGGGCACAAGATGCCAAGAGTTAGAGTTTATGAATTGGGACCCGTGAAATGTGACTATGAGGTGAAGTACCTCGAAAAAATCCTTGAACAAATCTTGTGTGGAAACGGTTTCTCTTATTGAGTTGTTACTTGTTTTCTTCGCTTGATTTCACCGGACTTAAACTGTATTCAGCTTACTCCAGGGTGTTATTACCTGTTTGTTCTCTGTTGCTGTTAGTTCTTATTACAAGCATTGTTTGTTACTGTTATTATGCTTAGCCTTATATTGATATTGTTCCGTGTTAGTTTCATATTTATACTTGTACAGGTTATTAAGTCTAGTAGGTGTCTCGACTGTTCCTCGTCGTTATTCCACCGAGGTTAGTCTTGATACTTACTGGGTATCGCTGTTGTGTACTCATGCTACACTTTCTGCACATATTTATGCAGATTCAGGTACTTCAGAGTCGGTTGAACGCTAGCTAGCTGTTCTGTTTTACTGTGGAGACTCAAGATATACCTGTCATCGCGTTCACAGGCCTCGGAGTCACCTTCTGATATTGTATTCATATTATCTATTTCTATTTCGGAACAGTTGTACTTAGAAGATTTTTTCTAATAAACTCAGTAGAGCTTATGACTTGTACTATCGATTTTGGGATTGTTGGCTTTGTATAGAAAATTTATATTCCATATTTAATAGTTGTTGGTTGAGTGGCCATTTATATTCACTAGGTGTCATCACGATATCCTACGGAAGAAACAAAAAACAATGCAAATACCTCAGATATAGAGCCTTACTGAATGATTTGTCAAACAGAATGAATATTTATCGTTGACATCATTCCACGTCTTAAATACTCCATCAACAAGTGTGAAGTCCCTGAGAGTAGGTATAGGAAACAATAAAGACAAAAAAAGTAACAAGGAATATAGTCTATTCATTTACTCTTATCACAATATATAATCTATATTTTGGTTAGAATTAGATGAATTTATAGTGTCAAAAATCTTAAAAGGGTTAGGATAAGGAATCAACAGTGGCTTTAACTGTTAGATTTAGGGAACTAAAATGATAACGAATGATCCAATCCCAACGCTAATATCATGTTTTGCTGTCATTGCTTTTTGTTATTTTCTACACCTAAATTATGTGCTTTCTTTCAATCATTTGTAATTATTCTTTAAAGTACAACTTATTCGTCAGGGTGGACTTGTAAAAGCTTAGTTGGTCGCCTCCTAAAGTTATCTTTAGATGTTGAGTGTTCTTACAACTCCTTTTAATGTACAGGGATTTTTGAAGCCTGCAATATGTCCGATTACTCTCTACTATTGAAGAAAAGCAGGAATTAAGGGTGGCATCTGGGTCGGGCCCGGTCCTAACTGAGCTTCGATGGTTCGGTCCTAAGTGGGCCGGTCCTAGGCGGTCCCAGGTTTCGCGGGCTTCTTGTTGGAACCGGGACCGGGACCACGAACTAACGGTCCCGTGTTAAGTGGGCCGGTCCCGGGCCTAAGCGAGCCCAACGGATACTTTCTATTTTTTTAATTTTTTTTATACAAGTTAGAGAATAAAAATGGTAATAAAAATATCTAAGGCAATTCCTTGTAAATTATATTATAGATTTGTCACCTAATTTTTTTAATTCAAATTTAAAGACAAAAATATTGTAAAGAAATATTCAAAGCAATGCGTTATAATATATATATAT
>AWOL01S0077177.1:0-16130 GCA_000715115.1 Nicotiana otophora | reverse complement strand
ACTCTAACTCATAAGCTACTTGGCCCACTCTCCGAATGATCCTATAAGGCCCAATATACCGTGGGCTAAGCTTGCCTTTCTTGTCAAACCTCATCACGCCCTTCATATGCGACACTTTTAAGAATACCTAGTCATTAACCCGAACTCTAAGTCTCGTCGCCGCACGTTAGAATATGACTTCTGACGACTCTGAGCCGTCGACAATCACTCTCGGATAAGCTTTACTTTCTCTACGGCCTGCTGGACTAGGTCTGGCCCATGTAACCCAGATTCTCTAACATCAAACCACCCTATAGGAGATCTGCACTTACGTCCATACAAAGCTTCGTACGGAGCCATCTGGATACTGGAGTGGTAACTGTTATTATATGAAAACTCAATTAGAGGTAGATATTCATCCCAACTTCTTCTAAAATCCAATGCACATGCTCGTAACATATCCTCGAGTGTCTGAATTGTGCGTTCGGCTTGTCCATCAGTTTGTGGATGAAAAGCTGTACTGAGATTCACCTGATTCCCTAGACCTTTCTGAAATGACCTCTAATAATATGCTATAAACTGGGCCCCACGGTCAGATATAATAGATACTGGTACCCCGTGTAGCCGCACTATCTCCTTAATATATAACTTTGCATAGTCTTCTGTTGTATATGTAGATCTGACCGGTAGGAAATGAGCCAATTTCGTGAGCCTATTGACTATCACCCATATGGAATCGAACTTATGATGAGAACGAGGTAAACCCATGATAAAGTCCATGTTTATAGCCTCCCATTTCCACGTCAGGATCTCTATAGTCTGCATTAGCCCTCCGGGTTTCTGGTGCTCTACCTTCACCTGCTGGCAACTAGGATACTGAGCGACAAACTCAGCAATGTTCTTCTTCATATCATTCCACCAGTACATATCCTTAATGCCATGGTACATCTTCGTCGACCCAGGATGAATGGAGTACCACGAATAATGTGCCTCTGACATAATCCTGTCTCGTAGCCCTACTACATTTGGAACACACAGACGACCCCTATATCTGAGAACTCCATCTCCCTTAATCTCTAACAACGGCTTCTTCTGTTGCGGAACTCGTTCTCTCAACTCGACCAACTCTGGATCCTCGTACTGTCTCTCCTTACTTCAGCTATGAGAGATGTTTTTGCAGTATTTTGGAGTACAACTCCACCATCGCCATACTCTACGCCAATTGATGAATTTCTATAGTTAATTTTCTTTTTTCGGCCTCTACATGTGCCAAGCTACCCATAAATCAGCGACTTAAGGCGTCTGCTACCGCATTAGCTTTGCCTGGATGGTAGAGAATATTAACATTGTAATCTTTCAATAACTCAAGCCATCGCCTCTCTCTCAAATTCATTTCTTTCTGCTTGAAGATATATTGCAGGCTTTTATTATATATATACATCAACATGAACGCCATATAAATAATGCTGCCATATCTTAAGTGCATGGACAACTACAACTAATTCGAGGTCGTGGGTCGGATAATTCCGCTCGTGCTTCCTTGACTGCCTTGAAGCATATGCAATTACTTTCCCATGTTGCATATCCTAACCCGACATCTGAGGCATCACAATACATGGCATAACCATCTGGACCCTCTGGAAGTGCTAGAACTGGCGCTGAGGTCAACCTGTTCTTAAGCTCTTGGAAACTCTGCTCACAAGCCTTTGTCTACTGAAACTTAGTTTCTTTCTGCGTCAACTTTGTCAATGATGCCGAAAGGGAAGAAAAACCCTCAACGAACCTCCAGTAGTATCTTGCTATGCCTAGAAAGCTACGAACCTCTGTCAGAGTGGTAGGTCTAGGCTAGGATTTCACAGCCTCAATCTTCTGATTGTCTACCTTTATTCCTCTATCAAATACAATGTTCCCCAAGAATGCTACAAACTTCAACCAGAACTCACATTTAGAAAACTTAGCATATAATTTACTATCACAGAGTGTTTGGAGCACCACTTGCAGGTGATCTGCATGCTCATCCTCTGAACGTGAATAAACTAGAATATCATAAAAAAATACTGCCACGAACATATCTAAAAATGGACGGAATAGGCTATTCATCAAGTCCATAAATACGGCAGGCGCATTTATCAACTCGAAGGACATGACAAGGAACTCTAAGTGGCCATATCGGGTCCTGAAGGCTGTCTTGGGAATATCTTTCTCCTGAACTCTTACTTGGTGGTACCCCGACCTCAAATCTATCTTTGAAAAGCATCTAGCTCCCAGCAACTGATCAAACAAGTCATCTATCCTTGGAAGTGGATACTTATTCTTAATAGTTACCTTGTTCAGCTGCCTATAATCGATACACATCCTCAGCGAGCCGTCTTTCTTCCGTATGAATTGTACCGGTGCACCCCAAGGTGAGGTACTGGGCCCGATAAAACCTTTCTCCAGCAAATCTTTTAACTGCTCCTTCAACTCCTTCAATTTGGCAGGTGCCATTCTATACGGAGGGATGGATATTGGTTTAGTTCCCGGAAGCAAATCGATGCCAAAATCAATCTCTCGCTCTGGAGGAACACCTGGAAGTTCATCTGGAAATACATTCGCGTACTCTTTTACTACTGGAATAGACAGAAGTGTATATATCTTAGCATATACATCTCTAACTCGCACAATATGATAAATGCACCCTTTTGCGATCATTTTCCTCACCTTTAGATAGGAAATAAATCTACCTCTGGGTGTCGCTGTATTACCTACCCATTCAAGGACTGGCTTACCCGAAAAATAAAATCTGGCTGTCTTTGCTCGACAATCAACTGTGGCATAGCAAGCTGACAACCAGTCCATGCCCATGATAGCATCAAAATCCAACATCTCTAGCTCAACTAGGTCGGCTGAGGTCTGACGACCACAAACTGTCACCATATAACCTCGGTAAACCAGTCTAGCAATAATCGATTCTCCGGCCGGTGTAGATACCGCAAAAGGATCACTTAGTATTTCAGGCACTATACCAAACTTCCCCGTGATAAATGGGGTAATACACGAAAAGTAGATCATGGGTCTATCAAGGCATAAGCATCATGAGAAAAAATGGTCAACATACCTGTCACAACGTCTAGTGAAGACTCCTGGTCCTGTCGACTCGCTAAAGCATAGCTACGATTCTGGTTACCACATGAATTGGAACCTCTACCTTTACCTCGACCTCTACCTGCCGAAGACTAAGATTCGTGCCCTGAAGGATGCAAAAACATAAATGATCCTGTTGTTGAATTCCTTGGTAGTGCCATACCCCCAGAATCTCTATTTGGGCAATCTCACATCATATGCCCCGGACGTCCACGTGTATAACAAACATCGAAACCGGCTCGGCATTGGCCTAAGTGTCCTCTACCACAGATGTCACACCGTGGCAGAAATGACCATGTCTGCCCTGAACCTCATTATCGCTGCAAACCTGACGCCCGTGAGCTCTCACCTGGTCTCGACTGAGTATAACAGTTATACCTGTAACTCTATAACTGAGGTGGTAGAGGCCTAGGTGGCCGTCCGAAGTACTGCGGCCTATAATTACCTTGAGACTGCTCCTGAGACCTAGCAAATCTCATCCTCTTATGCTGACCTGACTTGGTCCTCTCCGTACCCTTTTGCTGAGGCCTACCCCTTTCTATATTCTAGGCGAATGCCTGAATTCGGGAGATATCCATACTATCCTGCAGTGCAGCGGTGGCACATGCCTCGGTCAACTCTAGGCCCAACCCTGACCTCCCTTCCACACAGGTATAATTCATATCCATGACTTGAAGCTCTATTACAATACTTGCACCTCTGGTGCATACACAATCCGGTGAGGGCTTCATAATGACTTCTTATGAGGCTCATACTTTTCTAATTGATTTATCGTAGAGCCGTTATAGAATATGGTTGTTGTGCTATCTCTCTTGTACATCTGATACTAAGAGTGATTTACTTGGTTGACGTAACTCTTTAGTTTCCTCTTCCTTCTGATCAGCCTTTATGTAGGCTTAATCTATCTTCCTATCTGCGAGTCCTGGTATTAGTGATTACTCTAGCCTTTCATGGGCGTTATGGAATATCCATTATACAATCCTTTAACAATTCAATCCTTTGTCTATGACCTGGGCTCAATTCTTTATTTTAACTTATACCGAAATCTTCTACGGCTGTATGATTGTCAACGTATATGTTGCATGTATACAACTCCGAACTCTTAAGTGCGTTCATAACGTCACTAACTCTGGATCATTAATTGAATAATTCTTTTTGTTCCTTCTCAGGTTTCTTTAAATGTAAGACATTACTTTTCCTGGTCTTTCTGCCCTTTGTTGCATGCATACTTAACTTATCTTAGTTCCCACGTATGTTGGAATTTCATACCACTCATATGATCTTGAATATCACTTCTGATTTTACTTCCCGTTTATTAGCCACGGTGGGTGCCACTTTCTTATGGAGTACATATAATGTTATTGTGAGACTGTTGTTATAAGACCATTCCCTCGTTAGGTCACTGAACTTAGGTTGAAGCCTTATTCCTTATTTTCTTAGCAAATCTTTTGTTGTAGTACTTAGGGATACCTTCTGGCCCTAGTAAAGATGCGAGCTTATTACATCGTATACCCAATGGAATTTTTGATGCTCGTACTCACCTATAAAATTCCTTAGTTACTTACCTCCATACTTATGTGCTTGTACGGTTGCTCCTAAATTGAAGTTTTGACTTTCTTCCCATAACCCTCATACGATATCTTTAACTATCCCAACTCCTATCTGAATATTTCTCAAGGTCACGATGTCATATCTGCAAGATTGAATTCCCCATATTGGGGTTCACTTTGTTTATCTTGCACGATCTATTGATTTGTCTGTATTCTCTTATCTAGCCATAACTAGGCTCTCCCTGAATCAACTACTAACTGGCCCACTCTCATATCAATATTTCGCATAATCTTTCTTGGGTTATTTCCTTTGTCTTAACTTATATCTCGTACTGGCTCCTTATTTATCAATAACATCTCGGGCAGGAACCCTTACTTCCTTTTTTTGACGTCATGTTTATATAATGTTCTAGAATCATTGCATATACGTAATAGTTGAACAAGTGTAATCTCATTCCTTTTTCATTTTATGGCATTCTTCCTTTACTATTCCTTGATTACTAGAACCACTTAATTCTGATTTCATGCCACATCACTCCATATTTCTCCCTTTAGGGGAGTACTAAGATTTAGTGCTACGATGATCTACGTATAGATGCTTTACCTCTTCATCTTTGGCGTCTTTTCACATCATCAATGACCCTTACTCGTCTTGTGGTAATCCTTCGAAGGGCATGAAGCTTACCGATCTAGCTGAACTCGGGCAACATCTAATGCGGAGGTCTACCCGTCTGTCTGTCTGGACCTGCACGCATGAAATACAGCGCCCCCAGAAAAGGGACGTTAGTACGAAATAATGTACCGAGTATGTAAGGCAATATACTGAAAGCTGAAACTGAACTGATAATTTAATAACTGAAAGTAACTGGGAGTCAAAGATAATCTGAAGATATACTCACCTGCTGATAGTGACTCAACTCTCTCAATATAGTAGGTAAATAACTGTCTGGCCTTATAAGGCTCGGTATATATAACTGCTTTGCCGTAGTAGGCTCGCTCATAGGCACTCGGCCATACTAGGCTCTGTATCTAGGCTAATTGGGTTCGCTTATAGGCGCTCGGCCACAGTTGGCTCGGTATATAACTTACCATCTGATCAGAGGTTGCCCAATAGGGGCCTGCCCATCGATTATAGCTCAATGGTAATGAAAATACTGTAATATTGTATATATAGGCTCTCTGCTCTCTTGACTGGAAGAAGACAATACTCAATTAAATATGAATTTTCGATAAGGAGAATACTGTAATTTATGAGACTAGGATAATGTATATAAATTCGGGAGTATGAACTTTTCTTTATGCCTCGTTATCAAACACATGTAATTACGAGATCATGCCAAAATAAAGGATGGGCTTAGCCTTAACATACCTGAACTAATTCTCTTGACAATCCCTATAACACACATTAATTGCAGCAAAACATGTAACGACAGATCGAAGTAGGGGAAAATCCATACGATATTCTTGAGAAAGATTGTACCGTACTTCCTTAGAATCGCAAAATCCCATTGTCGTAGCGTTATAAGGCCTCATATGAGATTCCCTTTGAGAATTCATCCATTAGCAAGTCTAGGTATTTCCCCTTAATGAATTAAGGGGTATTTTATGAATAATCATTTAGGAAATCGTGTGTTGTTGCATATTAATCTTCTTCAAGTAATTTTTGTGTGCTTTCCAAGCATCTTCAAATACATATAATATTTGGTAGTTTGCCTTTGTGAAATGGCACTGTGAAGCCACCATGGATGGAGGAAGAAGATTGAACCTCGTGGCTATATATGTGCCCTCAAAACATTTGCTGTGATAACTAGGAAAAACACGTTATGCTCTCCCTTTTATTCCAAGAAAAGATCAAGATTATAATTGGTAAAAAGAGTTATCCATTTTAAAACCAAACATATCTTTTAAATTGTAGTATATCATATAGATTATTTCTAATACTTGAACCAAAGAGTTATCAAATTTTGCCACCTTACCAAATAACACTATGAGTCATTTAATTGGGGTAGGTTTGCTACCACGTTGGGGGGGGGGGTTAGGTCTATCCAAAATTTATCCACTTAATTCCTTAATTAATTTGTTAACCCCCCATTAACCAATAATTACTCAATTATCCACATAATTAGGAATTATCTCAAATTACTTAAAATACTGCTCAATTTTAACGCACTTTGTACGCCTTACTATTATGGCCATGTGGTACCTTGTATGACACTAGTCCATAAATACTGGATATTATAGCTCAGACCATATTTTATCCCAAAATGTTAAACTTCGACGAAACTCATTTCCTTCGATTCGCTTACCCTCTCACCTTCACGAATTTACTTATCACTTGTTTGAAATAGCGTAATACCTATAATCCCAAAATAATCTCATTCCCGAACTTACATCGATTAACCTACAACGAAACTTTAACGTACGAAAATGCAGGATGTAACATCTCATTTCCGAGCTTTCATCAATTTACTTATGACGTACTTCCACGTACGAAAACGTGGGGTGTAACAGAGCGAGTGTTGATTCTTTCGCACAGTTGATTTTTCGGAGATTCAGAGGTAGCTGTCGTGTTTCACAGACCTTGTCTCTCCTTCCCTATCTCCATGTTTACTGTATTTGGTCTCAGACTATTATAGACCATATTTTCCAGACTTGTATTCATATTAGATGCTTATGTATTCAGTGACACCGGGTTTTGGGAGTGTTTATCTATGTATTTGTGAGTTTTTCTTCCGCTAAATTTAGATATTATATTTTCAAACTTAAAAGATATGGTGGTCTATTGAGATTGTCGGCTTGCCTAGTATTGAGATAGGCGCCATCACGACGGATGAGATTTTGGGTCGTGACAAGTTGGTATCAGAGCTTTAGGTGACATAGGTCTCATGAGTCATGAGCAGGTTTAGTAGAGTCTTACGGATCGGTACGGAGACACGTGTACTTATCTTCGAGAAGCTGCCGAAACCTTAGTAAAATTTCACTTTCTTGTATTCTATCGTGCGGAATTGATTCAACTTCAAACTTTGAATTCCTTCCACGCATTCATGTGCGCATGTGAGCGCTCAGTATCAGTTGTGCATCGCTGGCTTGTGATTCCATGAACGAGGTTCGAGATGTGTATTTTGTGTTTTGGTGATGGGTCAGTCTGGAGGACTTGAGGCCGGGGTTAGACCTCAGCTTAAGCTCGGTAGCTTCAGTTGTAACTTATACATTTTGACTCATATGTCCGGTAATGTCCTTACTAGTGGAATTTGTGGCTCGATGAGCAGTGGAAGTGACTATATGATGAGTATGATGTGAATGTGGCTTGTGTCAGATGGGTTGAATGTGACGAATAAAGTTTGCTTATGACTCAAGAGTTTGCTATTGGGTACTTGATTTCTGACTTGATTTGACGTATAGTCTCGAGTTGTGAATGTATTGAAGGATCTTTCACGTTGTTAAGTTGTGGGACGAATTAAATTCTCATGCCGTGTCACTGAGTTTGGACTCAAAAAGAGTAAGTGATTGTGGTTGCTAATTGGCATTTTTAATGTTGATGGCTCGAGAAAGATGATCTTCAAAGAGGCTTAGAGTCGATAACATTTTATTGGTTCAGGTGCGACAGAGATGCATTTTGATTCGATGCAACAGTTGGGCAGCAATGTCTGAGGGAAGACATGACGGGAAGTGTTTCGTGGTGGTTGAAGTACTAGAAGGTCAAGTAGGAGAAGTAGAGGTTGAGAAGTTGCTTAAAGGAGTTGATTTAACCGCAGTAAGAGTGGAAGATTAGCATATGGATTCTGTGGTAGGGTAGTCGCGCGCCTTGAGGAAGTGTAGAACGGTTTTGAATCGTGATAGAATGTGATTTGGCCTACTGACTTTATTTGGAGTGATGGTTACTGTACAAAGAAATATTGAATATGGAAGAAAGGATTTTGTTTGAAATAAAGAGGGATGTGAAGATCTGATTATCGTTTCAGGAGCAATATGACTTGAGTTCGGAAGGTATTGTTGAACTTTCAGTTGATATTAATAGGGAAAGTACAGACTTATACAAATGGTGTGCGAGCATGAACTTAGAAGAATTTACTGATTATGTGGCCGTTGCACCCAGTGCAACGTCTTTGGAAGATGTCGGTAAGGAATTCCACAGGTGGGTTATCTCCTGTGAGCAGTTAGCAGTGGTGTGATGTTGATGAAGCTTCTGCGAGGAATATTACTTGCTACCCGGTAAGAGGTCGAGTGTGTGACTTTGGCTGGTGATTCAGAATGTTTATGAAAAGCTTAACAAAAGACTTCGAGAAGTCTAGCGGGTTAACGGTGCGAGATCATGGTAATTGAGAAAGAGAAATCCCTGTGGGTTCTAAGTTTATATAATTGCAGCTTAAAGCTAAGTGGGGGAGCCTGCTATTGACAATTTGATTTCAGGGTTATGTGTTAAATTTTAGTTTTGGTCAGAGACATACTTGTGGATCAGTTATGACTTGAAGAGATGGAAATCGAGGATGACTCGAGTAAGGAAATTCCTGAATACGGGTTATATGGCACTTTACAGAAATACGGAAATCATGGACTGATTAAATTGTTATTTTGAAGAACGTAGTGCGCACGAAGTATGAATTTGATTGGTGGTGTTAAGCCAGAGTTACTTCTTTGGGGGTTGTTGTGCTAATGAGGCTTGTGCCCTTCGACCCGTTTGGACGGTGCAATTTGGATTTGAGCAAAGTGGGTGATTCCCGAGAAAATTCTAATGGGTTTGAGAATTATATATAGCAATTGAGAATGTTTTCAGACTTGTGTATGGATAAAATCTGAGATTTGCATTTGAAGGTGTCAGGACTTGAGTTAATTGTTTATGACTATGTATTCTATATTTCAGTATAAGAAAGGAAAGAGGAACAATTTTAAATTCACATAAGGTATTTTAAGAGTGAGTATTACTGTTGTGGTATTTATGGGGTAATTATGATGTTGTGAGACTTTACAGAAATTTTGGTGGTAATATTCTTGGGTTTGGTGACCTGCGTGACTTGGTCGAGTCATAGGAATTTAGTTCTGATAGCTTGATTAGGTGTAAATAGATTTTTTTTAAAAAGTGTTCTTGATAGTTCTTACCATGGTTTGAGCCGGATATGTCCTACCGGGTAGGTAAATTACTGGTACCTCAAAGTTGATAATGAAATTCTTGTGCTTGTCACATGATGGCATGATAGATGTGGTGTGTTATGCGGGATTAAGATTTATATGTACAAGGTGGCAGTTCATTCTTGAAGGGGAGGTCACAAATTCTAGACAGAATGGTCAGTGTTATATATTTAGATGAATGTTATAACTGCCCGGTAATCCCTGAGAAGGGTGCGCATTTCAAAAGGGCGTTGAGCTTTGATTTACGAATGTTCATTAGTATTGTGGTACTCACCTGGTTGATAGCCTGCTGATATTCAAATTATTGCTATGTGGCACAGAAGAATTTTGAAAGTATTCCTCGTGGGAAGATTGTGCATGAAAGATGTGTTAGTCATTCGAGTGCTGTATTTGGGATCAATTATGGTGGTTCATGTGTTCTATGAATTTGGAGACTGGGAGTTCTCTGAAGCATACTATTTCAGGGTTGCGGCATGTTGAGGTGAGTGTTTTATTTTAACTCAGTGGAGGCACTAATTGCGTTAATTATTTATGATAACTGCGCGCCACGAATGCGTACATATAGGAGGTTTGAGCATTCATACTCGGAAGAATGCTTAGGCAAAGATATGCCTAGCGTTGACTATTAAGCGTAAAGTTATATTGTTTCTCGTATTTGTACTTTTGTCGAGAATTATCTGGACTACACTTGAGGTTACAAAGTGGCTAATTCCCTCAATAAATTGGGGTAGTTACTATTTCTGCGTTAACTTGCCTATTTGAGTGGTGATAACACACTTTGCACCTGCCTACTCTATGACGTGTTGTTTATATCAGTCCAGGAGCACAAGATTCTTATTTCAATTATCATATACATGTGCACTTATTTGATTGATCCTTTATGATATGCTTGGACTTGAGACTTGTGACCATGCCGTACGGGTGATGTTTATGTGAGCTCTAGAAGAGCTGGTTACTGTTATTAAATTCGTGTGTCTTGATTCTACTATGTACGATGGGCTCATAGCATTACGGTTGTAGTGGTGCTTGTTGAACTTGTGAAACGATTCTCTTCTTTGAGACATTTTCTATTTTTGGGTACACGGATTGTATAGTTGTGGCTTGAGTTATATTGATGTGGCGTGTCTGTGGGATAGTTGTGTTTAATAAAATAAGATCATTGGACCTAGAATGGGTACTATCAGGCTTGATTATGGTATATTCGGGAGGATAATATTGAAAGTCGGCTTAGGAGAGGATTATGATTATGGTTGGGGCGAGAGAGCTCCATGGCTAGTTGATCTGATGAGTGGTTATGAGTTTTTGATTGATTGTTTCTTTCATCATTGGCAGTGTACGAAGGTTTTGGAGTGAGGTTATGTTGAATGCAAGATTTTATACTAGTACTTGGTTGGGTTTGAGTAGTTACTGTGATCAGTAATTGTACTATGAGTATGCGAGTTGTGTAGTATGTTATGTGATTATATCTGGGATTATGCTCATGGCTGGATACAGCTTGTTCAGACTTTTACAGTGTGTAAATGTGAGATTCGGGTCTTGAAAAGAATTCTGGATGTTAGAAATTTGGCTCCAAGGTTTTTGGGCTAAGGTTAAATTAATAATTTTCAGTTATGTTGTAAGGTCGGGCCTATATAGAATAGGGTGACATGAGATCACCCCGGGTATGTGCGTGGTAAGGTGGAATAAAGATTTAAAGATTAAAGAACAACTCTTGGCACGTTCGAGGAGGAACGTATGTTTAAGTGGGGGAGAATGTAACGACCCGACCGGTCGTTTTGAGTATTACAACCCCGTTTCCCCATTTACCACTCAATTTATGCTTTACAGTTGTTATGTAACTTACCGGGTTAGTTAGTTCGGGTCCGGAAGAAATTCAGAGTAAAACGGGACACTTAGTCTCATAATTAAAAATTTAAGTTAGAAAAATTGACCGGATGTGGACTTATGTTTAAACGACCTCGGATATGAATTTTTATGATTCCAATAGCTTCGTATGGTGATTTTGGACTTAGGAGTGTGTCCGAAAAATTATTTGGAGGTCGGTAGAGGAATTAGGCTTGAAATGGCCAAAGTTGAATTTTTGGGAAGTTTGACCGGGGAGTTGACTTTTTGATATCGGAGTCAGAATTCAGTTCTGAAAATTTTCATAGATCCGTTATGTAATTTATGACTTGTGTACAAAATCTGAGGTCAATCGGAATTGATTTGATATGTTTCGGCGCAAAATATAGAAGTTGGAAGATTTGAAAACTCATAATTCGATTCGATGCGTGATTCGTAATTTCGGCATTGTTTGGCATGGTTTCAAGCCTCAACTAAGTTCGTATTGTATTTTGGGACATGTTGGTATATTTGGTTAAGGTCCCGAGGGCCTCGGGTGGATTTCGGAAGGTTAACGGAATGGATTTCGGACAAAAGGAGCTGCTGGAATTTTTCTGTTGCAGAAGCTGTTTTTGGACAGCAACTGGTGCAATCGCATAACTGACTTTGAAATCTTATATCTCGAAATCTATAAGGAATATGAAAATTATCAAAACATGAAAGTTGTAGCCCTTTGATTCTAGTTTCTAGAAAGTTAAACTATTCATCATTTGGACAATTGTACAGAACGTTATGGTCGACTGAATGAAGGCTGGTTGCAGTTTATATTTGCCCGAAAATCAGGCAAAGTCGCATTTCACACATGCGGCTTGCCTGGGCAGAATGCTTAAAAATGGGAGTTAGCCATTTTTACTCATTTTTGAGTTTTGAGTCTCGGATTTGGGCGATTCCAAAGGAATATTTCACGACTTCAACTTGGGTAAGTGTCCTATATCCAAAAGTGATTATATTTCATAAATCCATAGTTATATTCATCATTTATCTCAGATTTAAATGGAGGAAATCAAGATTTTTGCAAAACTTTTCAAGAACGAAAATTTTAGATTTGGAGGTCGAGTTGTTATCGGAATTTGATCAATTGGTATGGATGGACTCATAATTGAGTGGGTTGTCGGATTTTGTGAGTTTCGTCAGATTCCGAGACGTGGGCCCCACGAGCGATTGTTGAGTTAAATTTTGGATTCTTATGGAAAATTTGCATTTTCTTATGGAATTAATTCCAATAAATTTTATTGACTGAATCAAATTAATTGTGGCTAGATACGAGGCTTTCAGAGACCAATTCTCGTGGCAAGGGCATAGCGGAATAAAGAATTACATGGGTTGAGGTAAGTAACAATTATAAATCTGGTCCTGAGGGTATGAAACCCCAGAATTTTGTGTCATGTGATTATTTTGGAGGTGATGCACATGCTAGGTGACAGGCGTGCACCGAGGGATTGTGACTTGGTCCGTCCCGTAAAACTGTAAAGTTGAATAACTTGTTGTTAGCTATATGCTCTCTATGTGTTATAGAAATTTGACTGTAAATCATGTTAGAAATCATGTTTAGATTATATGTTGGCACTGTAGGGACCCAGGGAGGTCGTGTACATGTAGAATTATCTACTAAATTGTTGTTTTGTACTCAATCACAGTTTACTTGTTATTTTATCTCAGTCCCTATTGTTTATTATTGATGCATCATATCATTGTTGTTTGGGCTGATTTCATGATTATTGAGAGCCCGAGAGACTGGAGAGATTTATGACTGAGTGAGGCTGAGGGCCTGATTATGAGATATTATACTATAACACGTGAGTTGTCCGTGCAGATCCTTATATTATACTATAGCATGTGAGTTATTTGTGCAGAACGTGAGTTGTCTGTGCGGATCCAGATATTATACTATAGCATGTGAGTTGTCCGTGCGGATCCAAATATTGATACTATAGTACGCGAGTTGTCCGTGCAGCATGTGAGTTATCCGTGCGGATCCTTATATTATACTATAGCACGTGAGTTGTCCGTGCGGATCCAGATATTATACTATAACACGTGAGTTGTCCATGCGGATCAAGATATTGATACTATAGCACGTGAGTTGTCCGTGCGGATCCAGATATTATACTATAACACGTGAGTTGTCCATGCGGATCAAGATATTGATACTATAGCACGTGAGTTGTCCGTGCGGATTATAGTGCTTGAACTGTAGGAGCCCATCCGGAGTCTGTACTCCCCTAGTGAGCACGGTTGCCCATTGAGTGTGAGTGCTGAGGGCTGAGAGCCTATTGGTTGAGCTGTTGTGACGAGTTGAGTGACTGTTGCACTGAGAGGATGTACTTGCTTTTCATTTGTTGTTGCACTTACATGAACTTGAACTGTATAAAATTGATTTGATTTAAATTGCTGGATTTGAAAGCATGTTTATTCTTTGTTGGAATTACTGAAGGTGAACTATAACTGTGTAGCTCGTCACTATCTTCAGTTCTTTATTATTATTGTTACTTACTGAATTGGTTGTACTCATACTACACCATGCACTTCGTGTGCAGATCCAGGTGTTCTCAGTCATATCAGGTGTTGATTCTTTCGCATAGTTGATTTTTCGGAGATTCAGAGGTAGCTGTCGTGTTTCGCAGACCTTGTCTCTCCTTCCCTATCTCCTTGTTTACTGTATTTGGTCTCAGACTATTATAGACCATATTTTCCAGACTTTTATTCATATTACATGCTCATGTACTCAGTGATACCGGGTTTTGGGAATGTTTATATATATATTTGTAAGTTTTTCTTCCGCTAAATTTAGATATTATGTTTTCAAACTTAAAGGATATGGTGGTTTATTGAGATTGTCGGCTTGCCTAGTATTGAGATAGACGCCATCACAACGGGTGAGATTTTGGGTCGTGACAGTTCCCCATCCATTGACTCCTCCATAGGCTCGAATGGATCAATTCTCGTGTCACCAACCAAGCACAATATTGAAAAGTGGTCAGAATGAGGTCCAATGCGCTCCAACTCTAGAATCGCTTCACTTTTGACATCCTCACTTTTGCACACTTCGTCAACCTTGGCATCATTAATAATATTTTGGTTGAATAGTTGAAATTCCTCTTTCGGCTTCACAATTTGGCCAATATCCACAACAATTGGTTGTAGGGCATCAGACGCCTCAACCTTTTTATTCAATTAAGCTAGTTGAGCTTGTTCCTCTAGCCAAGATTGGCTCCCGATATCTGCTTCTTTAAAGTTATCTTCTTGTGGGAACTCGCTCTCTTCGTCGAGTTGAGGTTATTCTTGAAAATTGGCCATTAATTAGTCCATTCTAGCCTGCAGTCCTTTGATCGATAAGGCAAACTTTTTGTGAATTGCATCTTGTTGCTCGACTACTTGCCTCATCATGTCCATAATACGAGCAACGATTTCCATATCCTCCACTTCATTGCTTCTATCAAACTCATAAAAATTATTAGAAACATCATAATAAGAGCTCCGATAAGGATAATAAGAATTAGGACAACCATCCCAATGGCCACCTTGACCACCACACACATTACAAATATTCCACTCATAAGATTGAGATTAACAATTTTCCTACAAGTGTGATCCTCCACAATATGGACAAGGATCACCATAATAAGAATAACCAATATTCGACTAATTCTCATTCCAAGATGCCATGTCAACAAAGATAATAAAATATTAAACTAAGATAAAAATAATAAACTTGAATATACAAAAAGTAGAAATCTAATCTAGTAAAATAGTTAATTTCTAAGTCCCCGTCAACGGCGCCAAAACCTTGTTGCTTCCAAACGCACATGCAAGTATACGTGGTCGACAAGTATATAGGATTGTAAGTCCAGATATTATACCCACATGGAATTGTGATTAACTATCAACTAACTTAAACTAAGACAATTAATCTATTCAAGCGATTTTCTAAAGTATGAATATTTAACTAAAACTAATCTAGAATAGAAAATTATGAAATTAAAGGAAACAAGTCTGCAATCTTAGAGATGAATTCAATAGGAGAAAATATTCCAGAGCTATGGGTTAGCTAACAATCCCGTTGAGTTTTTCACTTAAAAGTCTAATTAATTTATCTGCTTTATTGATTGACATGGTTAATATTGCTCGTAGCCTTCTCCCAAAGTACTACTTGCCTATTCAAGCTAACCCAATACCAATATTCCTATAGAATTAAGATTAAGAAGAACACATTAATAATTCCCGTATAATAACCAAGCAAGGTGATTAGGTATATCCCTATCCTAACCGCAAATCCATTCTCGATGCTCGAGTTCAAGATCTTGCTCTACTCAATCTTATATGCAATCTAGAATTTCCTTTCCCGAGTTCTATCCTAGATTCGTAGATAGTATTTAATTAGTGATCAAGCAATCAAATAATTAAGCTCAAGATTGAATAAATAAACCAATATGATAAAATAATAAGAACAATTCAAGTTTCAAATTACAA
>AWOL01S0077168.1:47966-70123 GCA_000715115.1 Nicotiana otophora | reverse complement strand
TTGATGTGGATTATTCCCTCTTGGCCATGGTCAATGGCAGTAAAATCATTTTCTGATAAATACGAGGTTTTATACGGGTATAACCGAGCCTTGTGAGCACCCCGATTTTCCGGAAAAACAAATGGAGTAGGGACATGAATGTAAAGAATCGGAACCAGAGCGAGGAGCCTCTCGTATCAGGGCTCGAGCAAAACACCTGCCCTCGGAGCCATCGGGACCACGTCCTCCGGGTCCGATTCGAGTCCCAAGACTTCGGAGAGTATTACCAAACAACCGCTCATGACTAACAAAGGGCCGTGATGTCCGTGCCCAACCGAATATCACGGCGTGAATCTCGGCCCGTATCGGCAGAAAATCAGTGATTAGCGAAAAGGAAGATTTTTGCCTTTCTTAGAATTGTACCTAGGGTAAAACACTCATACTATATAAAGGGGAAGCTTATTATTCATTAGACACATTGTAACACGTATACCAAGGCAATATACTTATGTTCTCTTTGTTTCTAAAAGTTATTCAAAGTTCTTGTTTTTGTTCATAAGTTCTTCATAAGTGCAAGCTCGGAACCGAAGGCAAGTTCCTCGTTAAGCCATTAATCGAGCTCGGACTCACTCTTATCATTGGTTTGGCCATTTATTACGTCTTTTATTTGCTTAATCTAACGTCATTGATCACTTGTATTGAATTAATGCACATATTCTTAAAACCGTGTATAAATTCAATTGTTATCCATTTTTAAGGGTAAACAGTTTGGCTCCCACCGTGGGACTAAGGATAATAGTGGTAATTTGATACAAATTTTCATAACGCACTCTGTTTTACGCTTGTTCTTTGATATTTTAATTTCAGGTCAATTTAAGAATGTCAAACTCTCAATCTGCTCACTTAAACGTTGATGATGAGTCTAACCACCATGGTGAGAACAACAATATAGTGCCCAGCAACGAGGTGCCCCTTGTTGACCCCAACGGAGTTCCGGTTGCAAACCCAATCGATACCAACTCACATGTGGCCATCAACGCAAACTTGCCTACCGACCCCGAGAACAACGTTCGCGGAGGAGCCCGATCAATAGCTCGGGGTACGCACGACGGTGAAGGCAATGGGATCAATTTGCGGGGGATCTTTGAAATGTTACAAGCTCAACAGGCAGTGATAGCCCAGCTACCAAACTAAAGCCGCCCTCCCCCCTCCCCCCAGCAGAGTTGAGCCCGAACCATCCCGGAAAAACACCCGAAGAAATTAACAAACCACGGAAAGTCGGGGTGAAGTTGAACCCGGGACCAACCCCGAAATAATAAAGATGCTTGAGGAAATGAGAAAGCGGGTGGAATCGGGGGGAAAGAAGATCGAAGCCAACGACAAAAAAATGAAGACCTATAACTCTGGAGTTGATCAAATCCCAGGAGCACCTCCGATATTAAAAGGCCTGGATCCAAGAAATTTGTCCAAAAACCTTTCCCTCTGAGCGTGGCACCGAAACCAATCCCGAAGAAGTTCTGTATGCCCAAAATTTCAAAGTATAACAGAACTACATATCTAAATGAACACGTGACCTCCTACACATATGCCATCAAGGGAAACGACTTAGAAGATTATGGAATCGAGTAGGTTTTGCTGAAAATGTTCGGAGAAACCCTGTCGAAAGGAGAAATGATATGGTATCACAACTTACCCCTTAATTCCATTGATTCGTTTTCTATTCTTGCAGATGCCTTCATAAAAGCTCACGTCGGGGGCATCAAGGTCGAGACCAGAAAATCGGACCTTTTCAAAGTGAAACAAAGAGATAACAAAATGCTCAGGAAATTCGTGTCGAGGTTTCAAATGGAACGAATGGACCTGCCATCGGCTGCGGACGATTGTGCCGTTCAGGCGTTCACTTAAGAACTCAACCCCCAAAGCTCCTTGGCTTCACAATAACTGAAACATAATTTGATAGAGCGGTGGTAACTAGGGCTGATGATGTTAGGCCAAAATGCTATACTTTTAGTACATTACTCGCCTTACATGTTGTTAGTTTAGTGGTTAATTGTGCGACATTTGAGCTAAATTATGTTATTTTATGTGTAGGAGTATCGGAAGACAAAGACGAGTGAAGGTTGCGCAAAATGAGGATGAAAATCCAAGAAAAGAGAACAAAAATGCCAAGTACCCAAACCATGCTACAGACCAGGCTTCGCGAGGTTTATAGCCAGCTTGACTGCGCTACAAACCAGGCTTCGCGAGGTCTATATCCAGGTTGACTGCGCTATAAGCCTGGCTTCGCGAGGTCTATATCCCGGTAATTAAAAGTCGTGGGTTAAAAGTCTCTAACCAGGATTTGGACTCAAGGACTTCAATCCTAGCCTATAAATACTCCCTAAACATGTCTAAGAGAAGGGGAGGACGTGTTTAGACAAAATTCGACCTATAGAAGACGTTTTTGGAGAGGGGATTTGACATAAGGAGGCAAGAACACGCTAGGAGCAAGGCGAAAAATTCTTCTACGAGTTTTTCACTTTCTTCTTCCTATTTCTATTATTGGTTATGAATTTTAGTATTGTACTTTTGCATACTATTATGAATAGCTAATTTGTTATCTAGGGTTTTGATGGAACCTTTTGTAGGATAAATTCTTATTATATTTTTATATAATTGAGTCGTTGGATTTCTCTACTTGTTCAATTACGTCTTTATTGTTGTTGATTGAATGGCCATCAATTAACTGTGCCTATTCAGTGTGTATATTGCTCGAGAGAGAGTACACATTTAGGTAGTCGTTGAACAATATCACTCCTAACGTATGTGAGAGATCAATACAGAGGGTTTAAAGGCGGGATTAGAGATAACGAAACCTTGGTGTGATCGTAGTAAGCGGTGGGTTAGTGCCAGCTAGCATAGTTCGAGAGAATATGTCTAGTAAATTGTGGTAGTTGCTCGAGAGAGAATTACGACACCCGAAGTACTCACGATCGGTAGAGAATACTTAGGCGAAATTATAAAAGACATAGCGGGAAGGATTCCGACAATTGGGAAAATCATAACTCTAGACCTCCTTAATCTATTGTCCAACCCTTATTATCTTTAGTAGTTAATCTACTAGTTTAATTTATTAGTTAATTAGATATAAGAATCTTAATATTTATAACTTAGGAATTGTTCGAGCTTGTCTTCTCAGTGATAGTAAACAGTTGTAGCTAAACCTTAGTTCTCTATGGGATTCGACTTCGGACTTTTAGACCGGATTATATTTGCAGCGACCGCTTATCCTTTTTAGGACTAGAGTTGGGTGTGATCAGCTGACGTCCATAACAGGTACCAATAAAAAATTAGAGTCAAGGATGATCAACTCGGGGCCCCCTCTGGGTCCGTTTATCCCATCAGAACTTATGAAAGGCCTAAAAGAGTCGTCGATCATGAATCAAGACCGAATAGAGATCGGTATCAACCATATAGCGGAGATCGAAGGGGTAGCGGATCCGGACGTAACCCTGAAAAGAATGAAAAAATGAGCGATCGAGGCCACAATAGTTGAAGACTCATGAATAAAGATGGTTTTCACAGGCCACTCGGGGCCAGAGAGGCACCGAGATTATCAGAATACAACTTCAGTGTTGATGTCGCGAGCATCGTATCTGCCATCGGACGCATCAAAGATAAAAAGTGGCCTCGGTCATTGCAACCTGATCCTGCCCAAAGATACCCCAACCTGATGTGTAAGTATCATGGTACTCACGTCCACATGACCAAAGACTGCCGACAACTAAGAGAAGAAGTGGCCTAGTTATTCAATAACGGGCACCTCCGGGAATTTTTGAGTGATCGGGCCAAAAACCACTTCAGGAATAGGGACTCCAACAAACAGACCGAGCAAGAGGAACCTCAGCACGTCATTAACATGATCATTGGTGGAGTCAACGTCCCTCAGGGGGCAATGCTAAAGCCTACTAAGGTGTTTATTACAAGGGAAAAACGAACCCGAGATTACATACCGGAGGGGACCATCTCTTTCAACGATGAGGACGCTGAAGGCATCGTACAACCGCATAATAATGCACTGGTAATATCTGTACTCATAAATAAATCTCGAGTTAAACGTGTGTTAATTGATCCAGGTAGATCAGCCAATATCATCAGATCGAGGGTCGTAGAGCAGCTGGGTCTACAAGACCAAATAGTGCCTACAGTCTGAGTTCTAACGGATTCAACATGGCATGTGAAACTACTAAAGGGAAAATAACCCTGTCGGTGAACACCGCTGGGACCATTCAAGAAATGAAGTTCTATGTGATTGAAGGGGATATGAGATATAATGCTCTATTCGGAAGGCCGTGGATTCATAATATGAGAGCAATACTCTCGACACTACACCAGGCACTAAAGTTCCCCACACCGGGAGGAATCAAGACGGTTTACGGAGAGCAGCCGTCCACAAAAGAAATGTTTGCTATTGATGAGGTGATCTCGATGTCCGCACTCTCGACATCAAAGAACCCGGAGTCGGTTAGGAAGGAAGAATCTAAATAGAAATCACCGACACTGGCCCTGACCGAACCGGAGAAGAAAGAAGCATGCGAATGATGATTACGGAGTTCCTAGTTCGTTCATCACCCCTGACGATTCCGACGCCACCAAATCAACAGTCGAGGAGCTAGAGCAAGTCATATTGATCGAACACCTGCCCGATCGGAAGGTATACCTGGGCACGGGGTTAACTCCCGAGCTTAGGAAAAAACTCATTAAATTCCTTATAGCTAACGTAGATTGTTTCGCTTGGTCCCATCTAGACATGATAGGGATCCCGCCAGAAATAACCACTCATAAGCTAAGCTTGGATCCGAAGTTCCACCCGGTTAAATAGAAGAGAAGGCCTCGGTTCGAAGTCAAGTATGTATTCATCAAAGACGAGGTATCCAAACTCCTTAGAATAGGTTCCATTCGGGAAGTTAAGTACTCCGGATTGGTTGGGTAACGTAGTAGTAGTGCCTAAAAGGGAAATAAATTAAGAATGTGCATAGATTACAAAGACTTGAAAAGGCGTACCCAAGGACTCTTTTCCTTTACCTAACATCGATCGCATGATCTACACAATGGCCGGGAATGAGATACTCAGCTTTCTCGATGCCTATTCTGGGTACAACCAAATTCGGATGGACCTGGGCAATCAAGAAAAAACTTCCTTTATCACTAAATTTGGCACCTATTGTTATAACGTAATGCCGTTAGGACTAAAAACCGTCGGTGCCACTTATCAATGCCTAGTAAACCGTATGTTCGAAGAAAAAATAGGAAAATTAATGGAGGTTTACATTGACAACATATTAGTTAAGTCTTTGCGAGTAGAGGACCATTTGGAACATTTGCAGGAAACCTTCAACATATTGAAGAAATATAATATGAAGTTGAACCCAGAGAAATGCGCATTCGGAGTCGAATTCGGGAAGTTCCTTGGATTCATGGTATCCAACTGAGGGATCTAGATCAATCCCAATAAAATCAAAGCTATAAAAGATATCACCGTGGTGGACAGGGTCAAGGACGTTCAGAGGCTAACCGGGTGCATAGCCGCCCTGGGGTGTTTCATATCGAGGTCTTACGATAAGTGCCATCGGTTCTTCTCAATATTGAAGAAGAAGAATAACTTTTCGTGGACCCCTGAGTGCCAGCAAACTTTGGATGAACTCAAACGGTACCTTTCGAGTCCACCCTTGCTCCATACTCCGAAGGTAGACGAGCAGTTGTACCTGTACTTAGCGGTATTTGAGATAGCGGTAAGTGGAGTCTTATTCCGGGAAGAGGAAGGTACGCAATTTCCTATCTATTGTGATAGCAGAACTATAGGCGAGGCCGAAACAAGGTATCCTCACTTAGAAGAATTGGCGCTCGCTTTGCTAAGCGCCTCCACAAAGTTAAAGCCATATTTTTAGTGCCACCCCATATGCGTCGTAACTTCTTACCCACTAAGAAACATAATGCACAAACCCGAGCTCTCGGGCTGGTTGGACAAATGGGCCGTAGAAATTAGCGGGTACGATATCGAATATCGACCTCGGACTGCCATCCAATCTCAAATTTTGGCAGACTTCGTGGATAACAATATGCCGTCCTTAATACCCAAAGTCGAAAAGGAATTTTTGTTAACCTCAGGGACTTCCTCGAGAATCTGGACCTTCTTTACGGACAGTGCCTCGAACGTGAAAGGGTCTGGACTTGGCATCATGTTGAAGCCGCCTATGGGTAACGTAGTTAGGCAATCTATTAGAACTGTGAAATTAACTAACAATGAGGCCGAGTAGGAGGCCATGATTGCAGGTCTCGAATTGGCTAAAAGCCTGGGGGCCGAAGTGGTCGAAGCTAAGTGTGACTCCCTCCCTGTGGTAAATCAAGTCAATGGGTTATTCGAAGTAAAAGAGGAATGAATGCGAAGGTACTTAGACAAATTACAGGTGCATCGATTCAAGGAATGGATCCTACAGCACGTACCCCGGGATCAAAATAGCGAAGCTGATACCTTGGCTAACTTGGGTTCATCGATTGATGAGGATGAATTCAGCTCAGGAATGGTCGTACAGCTCATGAAATCAGTAGTGGAAGAAGTCCATGACAAAATAAAATCAACAAGTCTAACTTGGGACTAGATAAACAAGTATATAGACTACTTGAAGACTGGGAAGTTGCTCTCAGATCCTAAAGAATCAAGAGCTTTGCGCTGATAGTAGGCTATAATTACGTATTTTAGCATCTTACTGCACTCTAATTCACTGCACTTTATTCGTGTTTGAACTTTAATTGGTAGTATTTTGCACTTATTATGTGTTTTATGCCTTGTAAGAGTGATTCTGAGCTATGTAGATGTTGTGGAGCTAATTCAAGCTATTTGGAGATTTGAAGTCTGAGTAAAAGCCCAAGGGATTAACCCGGGATCATGTTCGGGGGTCTAGGGCCAAGTATGGACATCAAAACGCAAGCAAAAAGCAACACTCTGAGATTTTTGCATTCCTGTGGTGCGTGGGGCGGTGCATGGGGTGCCGCAGCAGTGCAAATCCTGCTTCTTGATAGATTTGATCTCTTTGAATTTCCCCACTAATGCCCTGCATGGTTCGTCGCCCTATGGAGTGCGCCTGTGTATTGTTTACAGAGTGAATATCCTATTTTGTCTAGGAAAGGGTGATTTCATCTGGGGCCGACCCTACTTGGTATAAATAATTGGAAAAATGTTATTTTCTGGGCTTTTGACATACTTTGGACCTAATGAGGCTAAGGAGGAGTTGGAAGAATACAAGCACAAGGAATTCATCATTCCTTCATTACTCAAGACCCGAGTTTGAATTGAATTTATGTTTTCCTATACTTTAATTTTATTTGTGATGAATTGCTCCATATCTATGGAGAAGTTCCTTTTAGGGTTTGATGTATTTGGTATATTGATGATTGTTTGTGGATTATAATTCTAGTTTTATATATTGAAGCATTTCTGGATGATTTAATTGTTGCTTTTTTATTCACTTGTTCATGTAATCGAGAGAGGCATAACTTGTGATATCTTTGCATTACATTGTTGGTTGAGTTCATAGATTCTTCTAAGTAATCGAAAGAGACTAGTTGAATCGTTGATTAAAACTAGTTAGGAGAATAATCGAAAGAGGTTTTTCTAAAGACTAATCCATTGCGCATTCTTGCATATTTTCACATGCTTAAATTGGTTCATCTTGTGAGGTTAAGACTTAATCGAGATAGGAGTTTTTGCTGAACATTTGAACTAATAATTGAGTGAATTCAAGAGACTCACTTGAATATTAGAAGTGAATTATCTAGAGTTAGATCCCAAACAATTATCTTGCATCTATCCTATCAAAACCCTATCTTCTCCCATTGATAACCTTTTTTGCTTATTCCCTGTTTCGATTGTCATTAGTCAATAGCTTTAGATTCTTAATTAATTTTAATTAGACATCTTATAAATCTGAATTGTTGATCATCTTGGATATCAACCAAGCTATAAACTATGATTAAACATAGTGTGGCATGTCTCTATGACACACAATTAAAAAGTATAAGCTAAAGGAAACTTCCCTGAATATCTAGTCGGGGTCTGAGTCGAAGTCGGGCTCCATTCCTCGCGCCTGAACTAATGCACATATCCATGTAGACAACCTCTTCTCAGCCTTCTTGGGGTACACCCCACACTTATCTTTCTCTCTCATTGCAGCCTTCTCTTTCGATCCATTCACTCTCCACTCACCACTTACAGCTGGTTTTCCTTTTTGCACCCCCTTTTATACATTCATCCTGAAAGTCACAGTTTCTTCATCCACTCTAAGCATGATTTTTCTCTCATGTATGTCTAATATCGCTCTGCCCGTCGCTAAGAATGGTCTTCCTAGGATGAGGGGGGCCTCCTTGTTTTCTTCCATAATCACCACTATAAAATCCACAAGAAATACGAACTTCTCCACCCGAACTAACACATCATCAACTATCCCCTCGGATATCAAAGTCGTTTGGTCTGCCAGCTGCAACGATATTGGTGCAGACCTTATCTCTCCAATCTCTTTATCCATTTTCTTGTAAATAGATAAAGGCATTAAATTAATTGAGGTACCAGAATCACATAACTAATTATCAAAATTAATAGTTCCTAAAGATCAAGGTATAGTAAAACTCCCTGGATCTCCACACTTTTATGGGAGTTTATTTTGCAATATCGCACTGCAATGCTCTGTGAGCTTGACCACTGAGGTCTACTCTATTTTCCTCTTCTTTGTAAGGATCTCTTTCAAGAATTTAGCATAAGAAGGTATTTGTAAGAGCACTTCTATGAATGGTAAGTTTACATGAACGTGTTTTAGCATATCCAGAAATCTCTCAAACTGCTTGTCCAGCTTTTCTCTATATAGCTTTTGGGGGAAAGGTAGCGCAGGCATATGCTCACTCCCCTCAGGTTCCTCCCTTCTCGAATTATCTCCCTTCTTCTTTTTCTCAGCTTTCTTTGTGCCTTTCTTCTTGTTGTTATCATCACTTTTCAGCTGCTCCCCACTTTCTTTTTCACGTATCATATATTTTTGGATTGGGGTGGGATCTTTCAACACTTGCCCACTTCTCAAGGTTACAACATTCACCATTTCTTTGGGATTTCTTTCAGTATCAGCAGGGAGAGTGACCGAAACCCTCTCAGATAATATTGTTGCAATCTGTCCCGCTTGCTTCTCTAAATTTTGAATTGTTGCCCCTTGTACTTCAAATCTTTCATTAGTTTTCACAATGAAGGCCTTCATGAGATCTTCTAGACCGAAGAAAATTCTGCCCGAAGTCTTGTGGGCATACCGTACAACCTCGAAATCTAGTACTGGGGCCACTCCATTTTCATTGATCTACAGTGCCAAAGTACTAATACTGGTCGAAGTGGGAGAACCGAGCATATATGCGATCGAAGAATCCAACAGTGAGGCCATGAGCACGAGCCTGGAACTAATGGATGAGAGGCGCGAGTCCGCCCAGAAACAGCGGATAGAAAGATATTACAACCGAAGAGTCATCCTCCGACACTTCAATATCGGGGACTTGGTGTTAGTAAAAGTAACATTGCATACTCGAAACCCGAACGAGGGGAAGCTGGGGTCGAATTAGGTCGGGATTACCGATAAAGGTTCATACAAACTCGAAGCACGAAACGGTGCACAGCTACCGAACAACTGGAATGTGACACACTTAAAGCGGTACTACTGCTAAGGTACGACCTCATTCACCTTTTTATAATATTACAAATCGAACTAACACTTGCGGGCAACAACCAAAGGAGAATGTGACTATTAGGTCTGAAAGAATGCGTTGCACTTTTTTTTCCTTGAATTGGTTTTGTCCCAAATGGGTTTTTCGGCAAGGTTTTAAATGAGGCAATAGTAAATCATGCTAACTTAGAATCGAAGACCAATTTTAAATCGGAATAAATTGTCTCATTAACAGTATCCAAGCTCTCTCAAGATCGACCTCGAATACTATGGGTCATCATCCTCGGGTCAAGTTTCTTAGCAAGGAAGGAAGGAAACTTTGTGCTTGAACAGTCTAGGATCGGTGATTAGGATTTATTGTAAGGGTCAAACGGTCAAGTGAACTGTGCCCGCGTAGGCCACCTTAGCAATAATATAAGCTTTTACACACTTTCAATCTTGTACGTTACACACGGAAATGAAAAGAAGTTTCTACCATGCTATTACATATTTTTGCTTCTTAAAGCGTTGAGCCTAAGGGCTATTCCTACCCGGGGACTATCAAGCCCAAGGGCCGCCCTAATCCGAGCCCAACGGGCTACCCCCACTCGGGGACTATCGTCCGAAATAAGTTCGGGCTCGAGTCATCAAAACCCGAAGGCACAAAATCTATTAGGCAGTGCCTAAACCTAAAAGGCTATGGCCACCCTAACAAATGGTTCGGAGACATCGGAAGCCTGTAATCAAAACGTCCAGCCTTCAACAAAATTCTAAACATGTTAAAAGGTAACCCTCGGCAAAGGCATCGTCTAAGAATACTTAAGCATCTTGGGAAAACTTCTGGTCACTCCGAGTTTTCAAAGGTTTTGAGCAAAAATTGCATCGAGGTCAATTTCTGTTCGGGCTTCCAAAAAATAAATGACTTATTACTAAGTTTGATTTTATGCTAAGGTATTCGAAATATTTGCAATTATAAAAAGATGCTAAGATAGTAGAGACTTCAAATTGCCGAAAAGGGGGAAATTTTATATATTCCGGAATATCTTTACAACAGCCTCGAACTTAACAACAAATATATACAGAATACAAAAAATAAAAAATCCTAAGGCATTTATGCTTGATCTTCACCGGAGCCCGATTCGTCACCAGAACCATCGGGGCCTTCGGATTCTTTGGAGCCATTCTCACCTTCAGGTTCAACCAGCTTCTTCGCCTCGACCTCAAGTCTTTTTGCCTCGTCGATCTCGGCAGATAAGTCGAAGCCTCGGGCATGGATTTCTTCGAGGGTCTCCCTTCGGGATAGCCGCCTCACGTACTCAGCAGTGGTCTTCAGGTGGGCCTCGGCTGCTTTGATATCGACCTTGTATTGAGCCACCATATCGTTAGCATCGGTCGAGGTTATCTCTAACTTGGACCTCATTATTTTATGCTCTTTACCAAGGGCATCCCGTTCAGCGATAGACGAGCCCAGTTGTGTTCAGAGATCTTCATTTTGCTGATCCTGTTTATTAGCTTTCTCCTTTTCCACCCGAAGTTGAACTTCTACCAAAGGCAGCTTAGCTTGGGAGGTTACCTTCTCCGAGGCCAACAGATCCATCTTGCTTTTCCACCAGTCGGCCATTACTTATATTTCATCCATCTCATCTTAAAGTTGGTCGATCTTCTGCTGGACCTGTGAGGTATTATCGCTAGCCATTGCAACTGGTTCCTCATTTCTTACTTCGAAGGTCTTTACCTTTTCAACCAAGTCGGCGTGCTCCCGCCTTAAGACCGATGCTTCTTTCTGAGCCACATCCAGCTCGGCCTGAAGGTTCTTATTTCTTAATGACCCCTTCTTGTTGCTCGCTGAGAAGCTTCTACATATCCTTTTTTTGGGCAAGCTCTTTGACCTCAAGCTCGAGCTGGTTGACCTCAATCTAGTATCGAAGAAATCTCTCGTGATGATATTGGGCGCTTCCTTCGGAGAGGAGCCGGCTTCCTGGGGAGTCTCACCCCGGGTATCCACATCGATCTCTTGAGTTTGAGGGGGTCGACCTCACGAGTCTACCCCTCAGATTCCTCCTGCTCTCCAGGAAAGGTCTTCCCGTGGGTAACGAAAATATGCTCATCCCTGAGTCGGAGGAGACAGAGTCAGAGTTTGGCACCAGGGAGCTAGAGCTTTTCCTGGGCTCGCGGGCCACCCTCTTCTTTGGTTTATTCACCTCAGAGCCCGGGGAGACCGAAGGTTTTCTCTTCCTTTTCTTGTTTTCCTCCCCGGCAGCCCCGGGCTGCCCCGCAATGGAGGGATCAACGGACAAGGACACGTCCTCTTCCCCTTCCAAAGGACTAAGTTCGGTAGTCTTAGGAAAACCTAAAACAATAGAGGTAAAGGAAAGTCAGTATGATGAAAGATGGAAACATGGTATTAACTATTCAAAAAGAGACCTTACCATGAGAACGGGCCTCTCATAGGCCATTCGAGAATCTGCGCCATGTGTGATCGGAGTACAGCATCTGAGTACAGATGCCCTCGATCCATTTCCTTAGTTGAGGGACCACATTCAGAATCCGGGCGACAGCTACACAAACACAAGCATGAATGAGAAGAAAGAAATTGAAAGAAAAGAAAATATTTGACGCTTGAAGAGAGATTGCACTTACGAGATGCATTCCACTTCTCAGGGAATGGCATGTACTCTGGGGGAATCAAGTCTTTGGTCTTCACCCGAATGAAGTGTCCCTGCCAGCCCCAGTATCGGTCTTCATCAATACTAGAAAAAAGGGCCTTGCTGGCCCAGCGAGTAAGCTTGATCAATCCCCCTCAGAAAATTTAGGAAATGTATAATCGAAATAGATGATCAATCATGAACCAACAAGACTCGATCTTGTTCATGAAGTAGCATAGGAGGATCACAATCCTCTGTAACGACGGATGGATTTGCCCGAGGCACACCTCGTACCTCTTGCAAAAGTCCAGAACAACCGGGTCCACTGGGCCCAGCGTGAATGAGTAAGTGTAAACACTTAATTAACCCTCCACGTGGGTAGTAATGGCGTTCTCGGGCCCGGGGACTACTACGTCTTTGCCTTACCAATTGCAGTCTTTTCGAACAATAGGAAAAAAACATCTTCGGTCATGGAGCATATGTATCTTGATGTTCATTCACCCCTATCATGTTTGCGTGAGGGTTTCTCGAGCTTAAAGTCATCTGCAGTTGAAAAGACCCCAAGAATGAACTCTTTTAAGGGAGGCTCGGGGGCCGGTTCATTAGCTTCCACCTCGGGAGAAGCCGTTTTGAGGGCAACCGCCTTAGTCCCGGCGACCGGTTGAGAGATGAAGAGGCAACTTGTTGAAGAATAGATTTGGATGTTTTTGGCCATTGTTATCTGGGAGAGGTTTGAAAATTTGAAGAAAGAATGCGAAGTTTTTGAAAAATTAGTTTTGAAGATTAAGAACAGCGTATGAATATTTGAAGGAAATCTGGGTAAAAACCTAGAAATCACTATGAAAATTGAAGAACAAGGATAAAGATATGAAGGTTTGGATGAAGTTTGATGATAGCCGGAAAGCTCAAAGGTAATAGCTTGGGAAAAAGTAGAAAAAGAACAAAGGATGGAGGCTTTTATAGGGAAACAGATGACATTTCACATTCCGGGGCAACCAACCGATGAGCGACACGTGTTCAAAGTCAGAACGACGTGACTAATGGGACGTTTTAGTACTAATACTGAGGAGGATCCCAGGCCTTCATTGATGAGATCCACAAAACTCTACGAGTTATGCGTGCTACTGAGACAGAGGGAATAGAGTTAGTCTCATACAGCCTGAAAGAGGTGGCCTATTCTTGGTTCAAGATGTGGGAAGAGTCCCGTAAGGAGGGGAGCCCTCCAGCGAGGTGGAGTGAGTTTGCTGACGCCTTCATCGACCATTGCTTGCCTGCTGAGACCAAGGAAGCCCGTGACGCCGAGTTTGAAAGATTGAAACAAGGTAGCATGAGTGTGTGGGAGTATCATATGAGGTTCGCGTGACTGTCCAAGTATGCCATCTACATGTTGCCCATTATGGAGGCTAGAGTGTACTGGTTTGTGCAGGGCCTTAGCCTCTTAGTTATTAATGAGGCTGCTACAGTTTCCTTGAATTCTGATATAAACTATGGTAAGATGATGGCATTTTCTCAAGCCACAGATACCCGCAAATAGAAAAATAGAATGGAGCGAGAGGGTAGCAACAACGCCCGATCAACGGGAAACTTTAGTGGTACTTCTAGTGGTGGTGGTGGCATGTCAGCATTTAGGGGAGGGTTATCAGGGCCATCCCAGTCCTTTTCTCAGCCTTCAATCAGTACACTGCTATTAGAGCCCTGTCAGCAACAATGGAGTCATTTCAGGCCCAGTCAAGGTAACAGGGGACCCCACCAACATGGTCGTCCTGGAGGGAGATTCCAACAGTAGCAGAGGCCTCAATGCCCTAGGTATGGGAAGATACACTTTGGGGTTTGCTTCATGGATCAGCCCATATGCTATGGGTGCAGTGTTAGGGGTCATATTCAGAGGGATTGTCGATCGTCCTGACAGAGTGTGGCAGGGGTATGGCATAACCAGCTAGTTTTGCAGCTACTACATCTACTACACCTCCCCTAGATCGAGTCACTTCAGCGACCGTAGGGTGTGGTGTATTTAGGGGTGGTACCCAGAGCTCGGGAGGGTCCAACAGGTTTTATGATATGAAGAGGTGTCAGGATTCAGAGGCTTCTCTAGATGTTGTCACAAGTATATTGACTGTCCAAACTCATAATGTATATGCCCTTATTAATTCTGGTTCCTCTTTGTCATATGTCACTCCTTATGTTGCAATGGAATTTGGGATAGAACCGGAATAGCTTCATGAGTCGTTTTCTGTATCTACTCTGGTCGGTGAGTCTATTGTGGTCGCACGGGTTTATAGGGATTGTGTTGTCACAGTGCGTGGTTGGGATACCATGGACAATCTCATTGAGTTGGGGATGGTTGATTTTGATGTAATAATGGGGATGGACTGGCTTGATTCATGTTTTGCCAAGCTTGATTGCCAAACCAGGACCGTTAGGTTTGAATTTCCAAATGAGCCAGTTATTGAATGGAAGGGGGATGATGTGGTGCCGAAGGGTAGGTCTATTTCTTACATTAAGGACACAAAGATGATCAATAAGGGGTGTATTTACCATTTGGTACGGGTTACGGACACCGATGTTGAGGCACCTACACTTGAATCTGTGCCTATTGTGAATGAATTCCCCGAGGTCTTTATGGATGAGCTCCCTGGGATCCCACCAAGCAGGGAGATTGATGTTGGGATTGATGTAATGTCAGGCACGCAACCTATATCTATTCCACCCTACAGGGTGGCACCGACAAAATTGAAGGAACTAAAGGAACAATTGAAGGACTTGCTCGAGAAGGGTTTCATCCGGCCGAGTGTGTCGCCTTGGGGCACACCGGTTTTCTTTGTAAGAAAGAAAGATGGGTCACTGAGAATGTGTATTGACTATAGGCAGCTCAATAAGGTCACGATCAAGAATAAGTACTCACTGCCTAGGATAGATGACTTGTTTGATTAGTTGCAGGGTGCTAAGTACTTCTCCAAAATTGATTTATGATCCGGGTATCACCAATTGAAGATTAGGGAGCAGGATATTCCAAAAACAGCTTTCAAAACCCGATATAGGCACTTCAAATTTCCGATAAATTAAGTCTTCAAACCTTTTCTTGACTTTTTTGTAATAGTGTTCATTGACGATATTCTTTTGTATTCATAAAGTAGTGAGGACCACGCCGATCATCTCAGGGCAGTTGTGCAGACTGTATATCAACACAAGTTGTATGCGAAGTTTTCGAAGTGTGAATTTTGGCTCGAATCTGTCACATTCTTGGGTCATGTCATCTCCAGAGAAGGAATTAAGGTTGATCCGTAAAAGATTTCAGCCGTGAAAAATTGGCCAAGGCCTACAACTCCAACAGAGATTCGCAGTTTCTTGGGCTTAGCTGGGTATTGCTGGAAGTTTGTAGAGGGGTTCTCTACCCTTTCCTTTTCATTGACTAAATTGACGCAGAAAGAAGTTAAGTTCCAATGGTCAGATGCTTGTGAAAAGAGCTTCCAGGGGTTGAAAGCAAGATTGGTTACTGATAAGTGGAGATTTTGACTGCTTATTAGCACCTTTTAGCTTTTGTTTTAGTCCAAAAATATTGAATTGTGTTCCCAAAACTAATGAAATTGTACAAAATTGCAAGAATGCTGGAAGTTTGGTCTCCTGAGATGAAATCCGACTCAAAAAGGAATGTTCCGAAGCACAAGGCAATAAAGGGCGAAGAAGCATAAATGTACGGTCCGCAAAAAGAGCTCTGTGGCCACAGAAGAAATTGCAGACCGCAGATTTCCTTCTGCGGCCGCAAACAAAGAAGAAAAATTTAGCAAAACTTTCATCAATGTGCGGCCTCAGAACTGGGCTAGGAGTCAAAGATCAAAGAGTATGCAAAAAGACCAAGTCCATAAGCCTTTGTAAATTGCGAACTGCACAAGAATTGTGCGACCACAGAAGATTGCCTCGCGTCCGCAGTCCAAAAAATGTGAGATCACAGAAGATTGCCTCGTGGCCGCAGCCCAGAAATGTGTGGCCGCAGAACTCCACTTCCTGCCAGCTGTAGAAATCTGCGGACCGCACAAGGAATTGTGTAGCCACAGAACCTCCCGTGGGGCATTTTTGTCCGAGATTTTTGGCCTTGTATAAATAGACGAGTTTCACAAAATTAGGTCAAGTTTGAACATCTAAAGTTGTTGTAGCCATTTTTCTTTACTACTTTAGGAAGTTTTACATTAGTTTGGTGTTTTAACATTAGATTTCATCATTTTAATCTTCCATTATGAGTTTAATTAGCTTTTCTTCTTTATTTTATGCAATTTCTATTATGAGTAGCTAGATGTTTACTAGGATTGTGACTCAACCCTAGCGTGTAAACCTTATGGGTATCTAATTTAGTGTTTGTTTATGATTGGGTGTTGATTATTTAGCTTAGTTCATGCTTCAATTTTAGAATTAATAGTTTCAAACATTGATTCATGCCTATTTGACTTAGTCTTTACTTGAGAAAGAGAGACCTAGTCTAGGATAACCTAGCTAACAAGGAATTGGGTTAATTGAGAGATTGATTAACCTAATTAAAAGGTACAACCTAGAGATAGTAATAACCCGACTTGAGCTCTTATAAACTGTTTTGGTTGATACCCATTTGGACTTGAGAAAGCCAAATTGGGCAAAATCACTCTCTGACCGTGAGGTATTGAGTGGGTAACGTAGAGTTGAGAGTTATAAGACACCCCAATCGACAAAACAAACATTAACGTCTTTATCCTATTAGGCAAACACCTAGGTTATGGTCACAACCCTAGGCCTTTAATCCAATTGGAAAAACCTCAAAAATATTTATCTAGAATCTATTTTCTTTATCTTGCATTCATTAGAGTAACAGTAGAAATAGAAACCAAAACATTGTTGTGGAAGTGTAATCTTAGATAACCCATTTGCTTGCTTCAAATATATACCCCTAACTCCCATCATAACTCCTAGTGGATTCGACCCCGACTCCTAGTTGGGTAATTATTATTACATACGACCGTATCATATCTCCTATTGAGGTGTATTGTGGACGTGAATAATTTTTGGCACCGTTGTCGGGGAGGTAAAACGATGTTAGCTATATATTTGTGTGTGTTTTTAAAATATCTTCTTTTCCTTCCGTATTGCTAACTTGTTTGAGAAATCGTAGGTACAACCAAGGCGACACAATGGGCTCAAAAATTTTCCTTTGGGGGATATGGACGTCGAGGATGAGCAAGTTTCTGAGGTTTCTCTTGAACCTCAAGCCAATAGAAGAGGTCGAGTGCCTCATGACAATATCCCCGCTCCACCCCCATCTCTACCACAAGCGAATCCACACCGGGTGTTACCCAATGAAGGATATGATAGTGGAATAGTCTCTCCCCATTTTAGGGTAGGCAACTTTCAAATCACCAATGTGATGCTCACTTTGCTTGAGCAACGAGGTTTCTTCACTGTAGTTCCAAGTCAAAATGCGTACAAACATTTGAAGGGGTTTGTGGACAATTGTTGGTGGAACAAACAAACACATGTCTCCAAAGATGCATTGAGGCTAAGGCTTTTCCCCTTCTCTCTATGGGGAAAAGCTTTAGATTAGTTGGAATGTTTGGCAAACCATTCCATTCACACTTGGGATGAGTTGGCGGAAACGTTTATCTCTAAGTGCTTCTCTCCGGGACACATGGCTACGCTTCGAGATGAGATTTTGGCATTCAAGCAAGAGCCGAATGAACAACTACACGAGATTTGAGAGGGGTATAGAATAATGGTCAAGGAATGTCCCAACAACAATATGATGGAAAACATGATTCAACAAACCTTCTATCGTGGGATTAACATAACCATCTAATGTGTAGTGAATCAACTTGCCGGTGGTAACTTTATGACTACGCTGTATGCGGAGGCGTCTGAGATTTTGGATGAAATGGCAGAAATATCATCGGCATGGCAATCCAGGGCTAATGTTCCACAAGGTGATCCGAATATGATCCACCTTCACAAAGAGTTGCATGACCATGGGCAAGCCATTGCCGAATTGACTACCACAATGAATCAACTAGCAAACGCTCAACTTCAACAAGTGCAAAATCCTAAGAAAGTCAATGCCATGGAAGGGGTGAATATGATGGTAAACAAAAGAAGGACAAAGGGTACACAAGTGCAAAATCGAGTAGAGAATTATATGCAAGAGGATAGTGGTTTTGATCAAGATGATTCTAACAATAAACAAGAAGAGGAGGTGTAATATGTGAACAACTTTCAAGGGCAAAGAAACAACTTCCAAGTCCCAAACCAACAATAATGGCGACCTCAAAACAATCAAGGCAATTGGAATTCTAACAACCAAGGAAATTGGAGTGATGGCAACAATCAAGGGAATTTTCATAACAACAACAATCAAGGAAATTAGAGTGGCAATAATAAAGAAAATTAGGGGGGAGGGTAACAATCAAGGCGGATGGAACAATAATCAAGGCAACCGGGGGTCGGATTTTCAAAGGTCCCTGATGTATCAACAACTGAACAACCCGCCTCCTTATCCTTCCCATAGTCCAAGTTCTTCAAATAATGAGATGGGGCGTATTGAGAATATGTTCAAGCAAATGATGGAAAAGAATGCCGATTCGGATGCCCAACTTACCTCGCATACCATATCGATACACAACTTAGAAGTGCAAATGGGGCAAATCTCTCAAGCTCTAAATTCTCCTCCTAAGGGGGCACTACCAAGTGACATGGTAGTAAACCCAAAGGGTGGAAATAATACGGGGCATGCCATGGCCGTTACTATGAGAAGTGGAAGAGGTGGGAATGCACCCACCTCAAGTCAAAGGCAACTTGTGGCTGATGATCAAGTGGTACAAGAAGAAGAGGTCCCCAATAATGTGGTGCAATCAAATGATGAAGTTCGAATTGATATTGATGATAGTGTGGAAGAGGCTCAAGAGGAGGTGAACTCGTCTAGGGATCACATTATTGACATACCGGAGCCGGTAGTGCAAAAGGCTAAGGCACCATTGCCTAAGCCTCCACCTTCATACCCTTAAAGACTTGCCAAGCAAAATAGCAAGAATCAATTCAAGAAGTTCATTCAAATGATGAAGAGTCTCTCAATCAATGTACCATTAGTTGAAGCTTTGGAACAAATGCCCGGCTATGCAAGCTTATGAAGGATCTCGTGACAAAGAAGAGGTCAATGAATTTTGAAACCATCAAAGTCACTCATTAAATGAGTGCAATTGTGCACTCAATGGCTCCTAAGTTGAAGGATCCCAGTGCTTTCACGATTCCTTGTACAATTGGATATGCCGAGTTTGCGAAAGCTCTTTGTGACCTTGGAACACGTATCAATTTGATGCCCTATTTGGTTTTTAAGACCTTGGAAATTGGGAAACCAAGACCCACCTCTATGAGATTACAAATGGCCAATCGTACTATGAAGAGACCTTTGGGAGTGATTGAAGATGTCTTGGTTCGCGTTGATAAATTCATTCTTCCGGTGGATTTTGTCATTCGAGATTGTGAAGTTTATTACGAGGTGCCAATTATTCTTGGAAGACCTTTCCTTGCTGCGGGGAAGGCTCTTTGTGATGTTGAAGCCGGAGAACTTACATTTCGGGTTGGTGATGAAAAGGTGACCTTCCATGTGTGTAAGTCCATGCGGCAAGCAAATAGCAATGAGGTGTTCTCTTTTGTGGACTTGGTGACCGATGTTATTGTTGATGAATCAAGTGCTATGATCAATGTTATTGATATGTTGGAGGTCGTCTTGCTCAACTTTGATGATGACGAGATGGATGGCTTCATGTAATGTGTGCCTCCTACCTTGGAGTTGAAGCCATTGCCTCCACATTTTTGGTATGAATTTCTTGGTCCTTGTTCTACTTTACCGGTTATTCTTTCCTCTTGTTTGACTAACGTGCAGGTAGACTCCACTTTGGCGGTGCTACAAAAGAGGAAGAAAGCTATTGGGTGGACTTTGGCGGATATTCGGGGGATAAGCCCCGCATTTTGCATGCATAATATCAACTAGTAGGAAGGCGCCAAACCATCTATTGAACATCAAAGGAGACTCAATGAGGCTATGCAAGAAGTTGTCAAGAAGAAGATTATCAATTGGTTGGATGTCGGGGTTGTCTGCCCCATCTCCGATAGTTCATGGACTTCTTCGGTTCAATGAGTCCCAAAGAAGGGGGCATGATGGTGGTCACCAATGACAAGAATGAGTTGATTCCTACAAGAATAGTGACCGAATGGAGGGTGTGTATGGACTATCGCAAGCTCAACAAAGTCACAAGGAAGGATCATTTTTCACTTCCTTTCTTAAATCAAATGCTTGATAGATTGGCCGGCCGTGCTTTATATTGCTTTCTTGATGGGTATTCAGGCTACAACCAAATTTCTATTGCTCCGGAGGATCAAGAGAAAATAACCTTTACATGTCCCTATGGTACTTTCGCCTTCAAGCGGATTTCATTTGGTTTAGGACTACCTTGAAGTTTTCATGGATGACTTCTCGGTGGTTGGAGATTCTTTTGATGATTACCTTGCAAATTTGGATAAAGTGTTGGCAAGATGTGAAGAAATAAATTCGATGCTCAATTGGGAGAAGTGTCATTTTATGGTCGAGGAAGGCATTGTCCTTGGCCACAAAATCTCAAAGAATGGAATTGAAGTTGACAAGGCAAAGATTGAGGTGATTTCTAAACTTCCACCTCCAACTTCGGTAAACGGTGTGCGGAGTTTCTTAGTCCACGCGGGTTTCTACCGGTGCTTCATCAAAGATTTCTCTAAGGTGGTGAATCCGTTGTGCAAGCTTCTTGAGAAGGATGCTAAGTTTAACTTCAATGATGATTGCATTAGAGCTTTTGAATTGTTGAAGTTTAAGTTGACAACTACTCCCATCATCACAGCTCTAAATTGTAGTGTCCCTTTTGAACTCATGTGTGATGCAAGTGACGCAGCGTTTGGGGCTGTTTTGGGGCAACGCATCAACAAGATTTTTCATCTGATCTACTATGCTAGTAAGACCATGAATAGTGCCCAAGTCAACTACACCATTACGGAGAATGAGCTCATTGCTATTGTGTTTGCAATTAAGAAGTTCTGTCTGTACTTGATGGCTGCAAAGGTCATTGTCCACACGGATCAAGTGGCGCTTCGTTATCTTGTGAGTAAGAAGGACCACTTGACTCATGAGATGGGTGTTTTTGTTGCAAGAGTTTGATATTGACATCCAAGATAGAAAAGGGAGTGAAAACCAAGTGGCAGACCACTTGACTCATTTCGAGGAGGAGGGGAGGCCGCATGATGGCCTTGAAATCAATGACTCCTTCCCCGATGAGCAACTATTGGCTATTTCAATGAAAGAGGTGCCATGATTCATGGATCTAGCAAATTTTCTTGTGTGTGGAATCATCCCGGATTTGTACGGATGTGGTGATTAGAAGATGTGTACCGGAAGAAGAGCAAGGTGAAATTCTTGGGGCTTGTCATTCTTTGCCGTATGGTGGTCATCATGGTGGAGCAAGAACGACAGCCAAATTGCTGATTTGTGGTTTCTAGTGGCCCATTCTTTACAAAGATGCTAGTGAGCTAGTGAAAAGATGTGATGAATGTCAATGGACCGGTGGAATCTCAAAGAAAAATGAAATGCCTCTCACTACCATTTTGGAGATTGATATGTTTTAGAGTTCTTGTGGAAACACCTACATCTTGGTCACGGTGGATTATGTGTCCGAATAGGTTGAGGCCGTTGCTCTACCCAACAATGAGGCGATAAGTGTGGTGGCGTTCTTGAAGAAGATTATTTTCACAAGGTTTGGTACTCCGCGGGCAATTATAAGCGATGGGGGGGGGG
>AWOL01S0077168.1:14563-47905 GCA_000715115.1 Nicotiana otophora | reverse complement strand
GTCACATTTTTGCAATAAGGCTTTCGACACTTTACTTAGCAAGTATGGTATTACTCATAAAGTCATGACTCCCTATCATCCACAAGCTAGCGGTCAACTGAAAGTTTCCAACCGGGAGATAAAGAGTATTTTGTCCAAAACGGTGAATGCTAATCAGACGGATTGGGCCAAGAAGCTGGATGATGCACTATGGGCTTATCAGATGGCTTACAAAATACCTATCGGAATGTCACCATACCGGTTGGTGTTCGGGAAAGCTTGTCACCTTCCGGTGGAACATGAACACAAGGCCATGTGGGCTCTAAATAAGTTGAATCTTGAGTGGAATGTAGCCGCTAACTTGAGGGTTGCACATTTGAATGAATTGGATGAGTTCTGGATCCATGCTTATGCAAGTTCGCTCTTGTACAAAGAAAAGATGAAATATCTTCATGACAAATACATTTGGAACAAAGAGTTCAAGGTGGGCGAACTTGTATTGTTGCTTAACTCAAGGTTGAGGATGTTTTCCGGGAAGCTAAAGTCTAAATGGAGTGGTCCTTTTGCAATTGTGGGTGTAATACCTTTTGGTGCATTGGACTTGAAGAACAAAAACAATGAAGTATTCTGAGTCAATGGTCACCGGGTGAAGCATTACTTGAGAAAAGTTGGAGATATCCACGTCGTGGCGGTCATTCATTTCAATTAATGGTATTCTGCATCTTGCTGTGACGTTAAATCAGGCGTTTCTTGGGAGGTAAACCATGTTTCTTTTCTTTTTCCTTTGGTAGTTAAGTGTTATTTTTGTTCTAACTTGATTTGAAGTGTGCTACAGGGCTGAGTGTGACTTACACGAACTGTGGACAAAAATGTGGCTAAGTGTTGAAAGAAGTGCGGACCACAGTTGATTTGAGCGGACCGCACAATTTGGAATGTTGTAGCAAAAGAGCAATGTGGTCGTACAATTATCTTGCGGACTGCAAAAATGAGAAATGGAAAATACAAACTCTCTAAAGTTTGAGCCTGTCAGAGAAGAGGTCGATGTGAGACCGCAAGGGAAATCAGCGACTGCATATGAGATCTACGACCGCACACAAAATTATGCGGACCGCAGATGAGATGCTGAAGATAATGCCCCAGGTAACAGAGTGCCGACCGCACATTTTGAAAATGTGCGGTCGCACTCGACCTTCTTCCCCTTTCATAGACCATAAGTATAAATAGAATGGAAGGGGCAAGTGTTACTGTTTTCACTCTCTGAGCACAAATATAGCACTCTCTTGAAATTTCTTGGTGCATCTATCTGTCCACACACACAACATCTTTGTCCAGTCACTGATCACACTCATTCATCTGGTATGCTTCAATTTCTTGTTAATCTTTTTCTTTTAATTTGTAGATTTTTAGTCATTTTTAGGCTATTTGTCAATAGAGTTCAATTGTGCATTCATATGGGGGTAAATCTGTAATAGGTTAATTAATATGTGCTCTATAGGGACTGGGTCAACATATTTTCATGCCTCTATGTTGTTGTCATGTCAAAATTTGCACAAAATTGCAAAACCTAGATAGAAAAAATTGGATTGTTCGTAGTTTTTGAATTATGCGGCCGCACCTAAAATTATGCGGTCCGCGAATTGTGATTCTAGGGCAACATAGTGAAAGAAGGGATTTGCGGCAGCAAGATAAAATGTGCGGACTGCAGATTTCCTATCGCGGCCATATAACAACCCTTTTACTATCATCAGAGAGTCTACACTCTTTGACTCAAATGTGCGGCCGCAAGTCTAATTGTGCAAACCGCAGAAAATAGGTTGGGGCCGCACATCAGCCAATTCCCTGTCATCAGAGAGTTGGCACTTTTTGGGATTCAGAGGTGCGGCCACAAGTGAAGTTGTGCGGATCGCACTTCACTTTTGTGGCCGCAAGACAAAATTGTGCGGTTCGCAAGTCCAAATTTGTGGCCGCAAGAAAATTGTGTGGACCACAGATCTTGTTTCCTCCAAGCATGCTTTGACTGTGTACTCTTACTGTGTCTTCTAGTTTATATCTTACTTGCATATATCCTGGGTATGTTTGAACATTGAATTGCAACTAACAATTGCCTTTGCTTGATACAGACAATGATTCGATCTAGGGGATGAGGCGAAAGATCTAAAGGGAGGGGTGAACCTTCTCGGGGTCGAGGCAAGAGTGCCTTACCTCTTGGCCAACAAAACACAATTACAAAGAAATCTACATCTGGTAGAGGGAGAGGTGCAGATCGCTCCGAGACGAGCTCATATGTCCCCTCTAGGGAAGCATCAGAGGGCAACTCAGCCTCTGTTCAGGAGCAGTCGGCCATACAGTCAAGGCTGCAAGGGAGATACCAACTCAGGGGTGAGCCGTCCTCATCTCATAGCACTTCCGAGGACTTAGAGAGTGCTAGTCAGGCTTCTGATCCATTGGCTACACCTGTCCCTGAGGCAGAAAATACACCAGTTCAGGATATCCCCGATGATGGCAGAGGGGGAGATGTTACAGCTGCCAGCCTTGAAAGGTCGAAGAAGAAAGTGGTTTGGGAGGACCGATTTGTCAGCTTGGCTGCCTTCACCAGCTTTCGTACATGGTGGCCAGTGAGTTCGCTAACTCTCGAGCGACAGTTTTCATTGAAATATTTGGAGAGGTACAACCCAGCAGTGTTGAGATAGTTCAGGGAATGTAAGGGGTGGATGTGGTTCACTCAAAGTGTAGTGGACGCCAAAGAGTACCTGGTCCGGGAATTCTATGCAAATTTGGCTCACATCAAAAAGAGGACAAAATTGACTAAAGTTCGTTACATAAAAGTGAGATTTGATCAACATACACTCAACACGTACTTGGGCTTCGAAGATGTTGAACCAAAGGAATATTTGGAGAAGTATGCATTGGGAGACGCAACCCGACCTTGGTTAGCGGAGATTCTAGCAGCACCAGGGCCACCACCTCCACCATGGATTGTCGTTGGGGTTCCTATCCACCGGAGCACTCTGAGTTTCGAGGCAAAATGGTGGAAAACCTTTGTCTACAGCAAACTGGACCCGAGCCAGAATGAGACTTACCTTCTGATTCCTTGGGCAGTTATGGTTGCTTCTATTATGGCCGGGTACCCTATCAATGTGGGGTCCGTGATGTCGGCCAACATCTTAGTGATTGCTCGATAAGATGACTCATCCTACCTATTTCCCAACACTATTACAGAATATCTCACGGATGCAAGGGTAGAGCCGAGGGATTATGACACAAAGGTGAGGCCGAAGAAGCCTTTTACTTGGTATTCACTAATGGATGCGAACAATCCAAAGAAGAAAGTTCAGCCTCCTACCACCGCGGGCCAGTCTGATGAGCCAGCTACAGTAGCTACTAAGGCAGTAGATATTCCATCCACTTCAGTGGAGCCTTCCTCAAGTGCCACAGATATGCCTCCGCCATCATCCATAGCCCCTACTGCAGTTCCTGCCACAGCTCCCACCTCGGCTTTGAAGCCAGTGCCTATGCCTACTACCCCACTTTTTGTGATGCGAGTCTCTCAAACATTAGCGAGTCTCAACAACTGGATGCAGACAGCCACTGCAAGGCTGTCTGACTTATCCAGTATTGTTGTAGTGCATTTTTCTGTTTAGGCACATCAGTTTTCCCCGATAGTTGAAGATACATTGAAGAAGCTCCTAGAGAACCAGAACACTATTATGGCTACCTTGGTATAGCATAGGTCAGTGATCGAAGAGCTGGAAAAATAAGTAAAGAAGATGAGAAAGTCCCAGGCCAGCAAGAAGTCAGTGGACAAGCTCCGGAGACAGGTGACCAGGCTTGCTACAGCCGTAGATCTCCCCTTTGACATATTTATTGACCCACACCATTTAGGCCCAGATCCTACAGCACCAACAGCATTGGTGGCACCAACTGGCCAGTCTGAGGAGCCAGACCTTGCTGCCTACACTACCGAAGCAGTGCGTCAGATGTTCACCAACCCATCCACACCCAGAGTTGAGGATGATGAGATTCACCTGGATAAGCCTGCGGGCGGTGACATTGCTGGGGACATAGAGATGTCCAAAGAGCCATAGGGAGTTTTCTTCACCCTTTCCTCTCTTTTACTCTTATTTTGTTAAACATTGGGGACAATGCTTATCTTTATTCGGGGGGTGGAGTTTATTAATTATATTTGATACATTCTGAGACATTTGTCTTATAATAACTTGATATTATTTTCTCTTTTCTTATTATGTATATATTCTCTCTCTTTCTCTCATTATATATATTCATTCTATCTTCAGTAGTTTTTGTTTATTAGCTTCTTTATTTTTGTTTCTTTATTAGTTCTTTGTTTGATTTAGTAGCTTTGTTTATGTTTTATTATATAATAAGCCTTTGGTTTTCTTAATGCCACGGTTCTTTCCAAAGGTAGTTGTTGTGTGAACCGGGTGACTCGTCCCAACGATTGATGGCGTGACAATCTTCTCAAGGGAATGAGTCTATTTTTGTGTTTAGGTAATAATAGTAGTAGTAATGAATAAAAATACCTAATTAAGTCATGCTCGAAGAGTTAACCATGCTTCAATTGGTACCATCACGCTTAACTATGTGCTTATGGTTAGAGACAAGGATTTTGAAAGAAATAGCTTTAGTTAGTGACTTTGTGACTCTTGTGTTGACTTTGGCAATCATCGAGTGGTTTAATTGGACCATAGTGATCTTTAAACTTGAATGTGGTAATTGTGGGGCCTCGACTCTGTCCTCTTTAGCAATTCGGTTGCATGAGGGGTGAGATGAATTGTTGCTAGTCCAAGTATCCGTGCGAAGTGTCTAGAACTTGCCCCGAATGTGTTTCAAGGCAAAATCCTAAGTTTTTCTTGGTTTTAGAAGTGATTGTAGGATCTCCTTGGCCCGTTTGAGTTTTCTATTGCCAACTAATGTCATTATCCCTAGTCAACCCCTTTGAGCATCTAGCCTTTCTCATTTGATAACCATGTTACAAGCCTTTACCCGTTTGGTCGTGACCCTCTCTTGGCACCCGAGCTTTCCTTAAAACTCTGGTGAAACAAATGGCTTAAAAGGTAAGTTTAAGGGAGAGACTAGGAACTTGAAAAAGGTATCAAGGCACAAAAATAGAAAAGAAATGATCTCTATAAGAAGAGAAGGCAAGAAAAGAAAAGAACAAAAAGAAAAATGCAAAAAGTGAATAAGTGGAAGGGTTGAATGGATTCAAAAAGATGTAATGATCCCAAACATGGAGAATCAAAAAGGGAGAAAAAGAATGAAATGATCAAGAAAGAGTGATGTTAAGTCTCTCTAGTCCCCAATGAAAAAACAATGCCTCTAAGAATTGGCAAAGTGTGAGCCGGGAAATGAAAGATGGAGTGCTTAAGGAAAGGTGTAACCACTCACCCATACTGTATCCGACCCTAATCTAAAAGCCTTCATTACATCCCGAAAGAAGTCCTACTTGATTTCAAGCCGAGTGAGCTTACATTAGTGGCGATCTACATGAGGGGCAAGCCTATGGTACTTGAAGTCGTACTTGTGACATTCTCTTGAGAGAGATGAGTGAACCTTTCATAAATCTTTGGATTGAGTGCTAAATTTCTTAAGTGAGCCTGGCAAATGGAAAGCAGATGAGAACGAGTTTGGAGTCCACCATGACCTACATGATAGAGCAAGAGTCCTTGATGAGTAAAGTCAGTTCTTGAAACTCAAATGTTACATTAGAACTATATGTGCATGAATGTTTAACTTGTCGTCTTTGTGATAATACATGAGTAGTGTGGGTAATTGTTGGTCCCAACTGATGTGTGAATGGCTTACCTTTGACTCTCTGAAATGACCCATAACTTTTGTAGGTAGGAACTAATTTATTTGCTTGAGGACAAGAAAAGACTTAAGTTTAGGGGAGTTGATAAGTGGGGATTTTGAGTGCTTATTAGCATCTTTTAGCTTTTCTTTTAGTCCGAAAGTATTGAATTGTATTCCCGAAACTAATGAAATTGTGCAAAATTGCAGGAATGCTGGAAGTTTGGTCTCTCGAGATGAAATTCGACTAAAAAATGAGTGTTCCGAAGAACAAGGAAATAAAGGGTGCAAAAGCACAAATATGCGGTCCACATAAGGAATTCTGCGGCCGCAAACCAAGAAGAAAAATTTAGCAAAACTTTCAGTAATGTGCGACCTCAGAACTGGGCTAAGAGTCAAAGATCAGAGAGTATGCAAAAAGACCAAGTCCAGGAGCCTTTGTAAATTGCGGACCGCACAAGAATTGTGCGGCCGTAGAAGATTGCCTCACGACCACTGTCCAGAAATGTGCGGCCGTAGAACTTCACTTTCTGCCAGTAGAAGAAATCTGCGGACCGCACATGGAATTGTACGGCCGCAGAACCTCCCGAGGGGTATTTTTGTTCGAGATTTTTGGCCCTGTATAAATAGACGAGTTTCACAAAATTAGGTCAAGTTTGAACATCTAAAGTTGTTATAGCCATTTTTCTTTACTACTTTAGGAAGTTTTATATTATTTTCATGTTTTAACATTAGATTTCATCATTTTAATCTTCCATTATGAGTTTAATTAGCTTCTCTTCTCTATTTTCTGCAATTTTCATTATGAGTAGCTAGACCTTTACTAGGGTTGTGACCCACCCTAGTGTGCCAACCTTATGGTTATCTAATTTAGTGCTTGTTTATGATTGGGTGTTGATTATTTAGCTTAGTTGATGCTTCAATTTTAGAATTAATGGTTCCAAATATTGATTCATGCCTATTTAACTTAGTCTCTACTTGAGAAAGAGAGGCCTAGTCTAGGATAACTTAGCTAACAAGGAATTGGGTTAATTGAAAAATTGATTAACCTAATTAAAGGGTTCAACCTAGAGATAGTAATAACCTGACTTGAGCTCTTATCAATTGTTTTGGTTGATACCCATTTGGATTTTGAGAAAGACAAATTGGGCAAAATCACTCTCTAACCGAGAGGCATTGAGTGGATAACGTAGAGTTGAGAGCTATAAGACACCCCAATCAACAAAACAAACATTAACGTCTTTATCCCATTAGACAAACACCTAGGTTATGGTCATAGCCCTAGATCTTTAATCCAATTGGAAAAACCTCAAAAATATTTATCTAGAATCTATTTTCTTTATCTTGCATTCATTAGAGTAATAGTAGAAATAGAAACCAAAACCTTGTTGTGGAAGTGTAATCTTAGATAACCCATTTGCTTGCTTCAAATATATACTCCTAACTCCCATCATAACTCCTAGTGAATTCGACCCCGACTCCTAGTTAGGTAATTATTATTGCATACGACCGTGTCATATCTCTTATTGAGGTGTGTTGTGGACGTGATCAACTACAGAATCGGTGTTGACCATACCAGAGGGTACAGAAGGGTTTGTGATATATTGTGATGCTTCGAGATCGAGCTAGGGTATGTATTGATGCAACATGGAAAGGGGATCGCTTATGCTTCTAGGAAACTCAAGAATCATGAGAAGAACTATTCAACACATGACTTAGAGCTCGCGACGGTGGTTTTTGCATTGATGATTTGGCGTCATTATATGTATGGGGTCCATGTGGATATATTCACGGACCATAAGAGCCTTCAATATATTTTCAAGCAGGGGGAATTGAATCTGAGGCAAAGAAGATGGCTTGAGTTACTCAAAGATTATGACATCGATATCCTATATCATCCGAGGAAGGCTAATGTTGTGGCAGATGCTCTTAGCCGAAAATCTATGGGTAGTTTGGCTCACTTGGAGGCATATCAAAGGTCGTTGGCCAAAGAGGTTCATCGATTGGCTAGTTTGGGAGTTCGTCTTACGGACTCTAGTGAAGGAGGGGTGGTTGTGAAAAATAGGGCTGAATCATCGCTTGTTGTGGAACTCAAGGAAAAGCAATACGACGATCCATTGTTGATACAATTGAATGAGGGAATTCATAAACATAAGACTATGGCTTTTTCTCTTGCTATAGATGATGGTACGCTAAGGTACCAAGGGCAATTATGTGTTCCAAATGTAGATGGTCTCCGGGAAAGAATCATGACCGAGGCTCACACTTCCAGATATTCTGTGCACCCAGGCTCTATGAAGATGTACCATGATCTTAAGGAAGTCTACTGGTGGAATGATATGATGAGGAATGTAGCAGACTTTGTGGCAAGATGTCCCAATCATCAACAAGTAAAGGCCGAACATCAAAGGCCCGGTGGGTTGGCACATAACATAGTAATTTCGATGTGGAAATGGGAGATGATCAATATGGACTTTGTGGTAGGACTACCTCGCACTCCTCAAAAGTTCAACTCGATTTGGGTGATTGTGGATCGACTCGCGAATTCAGCGCACTTCTTACCTGTTAAGGCTACCGACACGGCGGAATAATATGCTCAGTTGTATATCAAGGAAATAATCAAATTACATTGCACTCCAGGTTCTATTATCTCCGATCGAGGAGCACAGTTCACATCTAATTTTTGGAAGAAATTTTATAAAGGATTGGATACCCAGGTGAATCTTAGTACAATTTTTCATCCACAGACCGACGGGCAAGCAGAGCTGACCATTCAGACACTTGAGGATATGTTACGTGCTTGTGTTCTTGACTTCAAAGGTAGCTGGGATGACCATTTGCCACTCATAGAATTTGCCTACAACAACAGTTATCATACTAGCATTCAAATGGCACCGTTAGAGGCTCTATATAGTAGGAGATGTAGATCTCCCATTGGGTGGTTCGAGATTGGGGAAGCGGGGTTGATAGGGTCATACCTCGTGCATCAGGCTATGGATAAGTTTAAGGTCATTAAAGAACGGTTGAAAACTGCCCAGAGTCATCAGAAGTCCTATTCGGATGTACGTCGTAGGGGTTTGGAGTTCCAAGAGGATGATTGGGTATTCTTGAAGATTTTCCCCATGAAGGGTATAATGAGGTTTGATAAAAAGGGAATATTGAGTCTGAGGTATGTAGGACTGTACAGAATCATTCAGAGGATTGGTCAGGTGGCTTACAGGCTAGAACTACCTTCAGAGATGTCTTTAGTGCACCCGGTGTTTCATGTATCCATGTTGAAAAAGAATTGACTTATGAAGAGATTCCAGTTGCTATTATTGACAAGCAAGTCCAAAAGCTGAGAAACAAAGTGATTGCCTCCGCGAAAGTGCAATGGTGAAACCAACAGGTTGAGGAGGCCACCTGGGAGGCCGAGGAAGAGATGAAGAAGAAGCACCCTCATTTGTTTGAATAATTATGTATTTAGGTAGCAGTGTTCTATGAAAATGTTAAGATTTTACCATCTATGAATTATGTTTCACTTGTACAGTTACTGTTAAGGATGTTTCTTTTGGTAACATAATGATTATGACGTTGTGGTCAGTGTTGTTTCCATAATTGTGTTACATCATTATGCTATGGTTATGCTGTTAGGAGTGATTTTGGGATTCTCTGGCAAGTGGATAGGCCCAATTACAAGGGGAGACTCTGGCGAAATATTTGTAAATTCAGAGAGTTTGTCAAAAATTTAGAACTGTTGGTGTGTGAAGTAACAACTGAGTCATATTAGATGCTAATGGTGGATTTTGACCCTCATTCGAGGATGAATGATCCGAAGCGGGGGAGGATGTAAGGCCCCGTAAGAATTTCACCTAAAACACGGGATTTCGTGGTACTGAGGTAGGTTAATATATTTGAGATTTGTACAAATTCTCATCGGCGAGCTTGCGAGCCGCGGTAAGGACATTTTAGATTGAACAGTGCGTTGGGGAGTTGAAAATATTATTGCAGAACAATGCATTTTCTGCGGTCCATTATGCGATCCGCCGCAGAGTGAAGCAGAGAAATGGGCAAATTTTGGAAGTTATTTTGCAGTCAATTATGCGACCGCATAACCATTTCGCAGGCCGCACATCCGTCGCAGAACCAGCATGAGGAATTTTGGAAGGAGGTTCTGCGGTCCTTTATGCGACTGCAGAATTAATCTGTGGACCGCAGACCTGTCGCATACCTGCACAGAAGTGCCCAGTTCCGGAGGACCATTATGCGGTCCATTTTGCAGACTGCGGATGTGTTATGCGGTCGCATATGCGACCGCAGATCTACATCGTCATTTTTCTAATTTTATAACCAGACCCCATTTCGTTTTATTTAGCCATAGGGGTCATTTTTGAGGGGTTATCTGGTATTTTAGAGAGAGGAGAGAGCTATTTTAGAGAGAGATAGAAGAGAATTCAAAGATTTCACTACTCAACTTGGATTAAGCCTTGAAATTTCATCAAAAGGAACTTGCTAGGGTTTCTAAAAGGTAAGAATTTCTTCCCCCAATTCTCCAATTTTGAATTCTAGGTTGATTATGGGTAATGAGAGTAGTCATATCACACACATGAGCTAATAGGGAATATGGGAAGTTATTGGACAACTTTGGGTGGTTTTGTTATTGAATTGGTTGAGGAAAGGTTGGGTTGTCATTGTAGCAGCTCTTGCCATACGAATTCCTCTAATCGTGCTTGTCATTCTCCCCTCTTCTATAGATTGGCATCGTTAGGAGTGTCGGGATGTTATTGTTACACTACGGAAGGCTCTTTCGAGGTATGAAGGCTAAACTCTTCTTCTAGTATCGGAATTCTCGTATTCTTACAAGACTCCATCGTGTGTAGTTCGAACTTGAAACACTACTGAGGTGGGATATTCAAGCTAGTAAATTCATTCTCAAATTGCAAAACGTGTCCAAACCCTCATGTGTTAATGATTTTCTATTTTGACTTAATTATGTTATACCCATTTTGGGAAGAAAATTTTGTACGAAATCAATGTGATCAAATTCTTATTTCTTATATGATGAAATCTTATTAACTTATACTTGTTAAGGCCAAAGGTGCCAAATGATTGATTTGAAAAGAAACCTTTTGTACAAACTATTATCATTTTAGGAATTTGAAGTGTGGCATTGTGAATACACCTCCGTCCGCACACATTGGGGTGAGGCGGCGGGGCCATTTTGTGTAGAGATTATGATTGTGAATACACCTCCACCCGCACACATTGGGTTGAGGCAGTGGGGCCGTTTTGTGTAGAGATTGTGATTATTAATACACCTCCACCCGCACACATTAGGGTGAGGCGGCGGGACCGCTTCATGTAGAGATTGTGGTATTGTGATTATACCTCCACCCGCACGCATTGGGGTGAGGCGGCAGGGCCGCTTTGTGTAGAGTGGTAAAGGTCATATAGAGGATTCCCAACTTGAAATTTATAAATGTTATTAAAAGCTTTAAATTAATTTTCTATGGTTTTTAATGGCCTATTTAAGTTTTTTTATTGCTTCCATTATTCGTCACAGTCATGTTGCACTTACAATCCTTGAAGGGGGTGTTTGGTTTTCATACTAGTACTATTCGACATGTCCTAACGCCCTTTTTGCAGGGGGCGCTGCATCTTTAATGAATACAGGTGGTTCCACAACAGGTGGCTTTGATCAGTGATAGCGGTGCACCCTCTTCCCAACTGACTTGGTGAGTCCCACTTCATTTCGGGGTCGTATATCTTTTGCTCCTTATACATTTAGTTTTGAGGTATAGCCAAGGCCTTATTGCCGGCACTATCATTGTACTCCTTTGTATATATTAGAGGCTCCGTAGACATAGTGTGGGTAGTATGTTGGTGTTGGGAAGGTCAAACTAGTGATGTTGTATTTGTACCACCTGTTCCACTTCAAACCATGAAAGTGTTTGTATTTTGAGACTTAAAAATGATATGACTAATGAAAATGAATTGATGTTGTTTACATTATCCTCCTCATTGTCTAACTAATGAAATGTATCTTCTCTTTATTCATGGGTGAGTTCGAATAGTATGCATTGTACAGGCTTGCTTGGCCGGGTTATCTCGGTTGAGCGCCGGTCGCGCTTTGCTTAATCTAACATCATTGATCACTTGTATTGAACTAATCCACATATCCTTAAAACCGCGTATAAATTCAATTGTTATTCGTTTTTAAGGGTAAACAGATGTGTTTAAGTCCAAAATGCTTTTCTTCTCTCTAAAATCACAATTTTCTTTTAGTAAAATTTGTAAATCGAATTTCAAAGCAGTTTACCTCAACATCGACTTCATTTAACGTAAAATTGTTAGCCATGAAAAGTAAGCATGGATAAAATTTAAATGGTTTGCCAAATTATTATTCTTTCGATATTAGAGAATTGCAAATAAGTGTGCTATATATGTAACTTTCATGTAAAATAACAAAAAACTCTGGACTTGTTCACCATATAGGTCCATATAAAACCAAACTGATTTCTCACACTGCAACAAAATTAGAAACTTTAATTTAGTTTGGCAGCGACCTTTTTAATGACTTTATTTAATTTCTCCAATAAAGACTTGAGTACTGTACCCCATCTCCAGAGGACATATTTTAATTTTGAATTTTCCTGCACGGGTGGTCCTGCGCCATTTATGATTATTGTTAAATATTACTGATACAAAGATTATTAGACTAAAACTGAGATTCTAATGATGACGCACAAGAAAATACATCCATTTTTTTAGCGGAAACGAGTACGACGATATTTAAAATATCAACCATATTATAATTAAATTTTGTGAGGTTGCTAGGCGGTGTGATGTATTAGAGTTAAGTATTCCGAAATTAATAATAAGTCCATTAACGAGTCATAAATTATTTTTAGCAAAGCCAAATTGGCTCTTTTCAGAATCCAAAGTGAGGTAGGGAGGATGACATAGGCACAGGCGAATATTGCATGTGTATTCGCATTTCGTTGCTGTTTAAGATAATATTTTATTTCAATTACTGATTTAAAAAGTCTAAATTCATTTTGGACCGTCATGCGAGAGACTAGTCTTTCTAATTATTGTTTCCTTTCCTCTTCTCCATAAAGTTGGTAGGTCCTTATTTTTGCAAAATAAAAAAAATAACTAATTTGAGCTAGGAGATCAAAATGTTTGTGTAAAATTGGATAAAATATAAGAAACATAAGCGTGGAGTAAATCATATTGCGTCTTATATGAGGGCCACATGATGACACTACTTAGGCCACGCCATTGTTAAATTACTACTCCCTCTTTTGACTAGACTAAAATAGATAAAAAGAGAGGAGAAAACAAATAGCGACGCCGTAATTAAGATCAAAATCCACTAAAATAATAGTGTTTATTATTTATTTTTTTCGGATAGAATTCCTGTTTTTAGAAGTAAATCCCACTAAACTAGACTTGTAGAGGCAAGTGGAGTCAAAGACCGAGCCTCAACCAACAAAGGAGGACAGCCAAAGAGATTTCACTAGGTCATAATTTTTTAGCATTCTAAACCTTTCATAGTACATACAGCAAGAAACAACGCGTTTAATTAGATTTACTGACAAAGAAAGAAGATTAAATCTAAATATCAACTCCCCCTTAACTAAAATTAGTTTTAATTAACGAAATTCCCTCTACCACGTTAGTCAGTGAAATTAAACTGTTTTAGCTATTCAAATGCATCAAAGAACAGACATGGGTCAAGTATAAGAAACCTTCAAGTCAACAACTATATTTAAAGCAACAATCTTTTTCAAGTGCTAATAATTGACCTCGAATCATTACAGTACTTTAGCCTTACAATATATGTTGATCGTTATGTTTCCAAGTTTCCCGTGCATCATATATATCAAAAAAACACTACAAATATGGCTAACTTTCCTTTCTTCTTAATTTATTTTACTCTATTTTCCTATTTGCTATGCGTGTCGCATAAAACAAGACTTCTTCAATTGTATCGATAGAGATGAAAGTTTTTCCTTTGATGGCAACAGAAACTAAACATAATAATACTCTGTTTGTTCGACTTTATATGACATTAGGGGAAATAGTGGTTATAGTCCCTCAGTTATTACCTATGGTTTTGATCTTTGTGATAATAGACTAAGCGCCATTTAACCTTTAATTAAATGAAGCATATAGTTTTAATCCTTTAACCTAATTTTAAGTTAACATCGTTAACTTTTGATTATTTTCTTATCAACTTGTGGCGGGCAATAACACTCGCACAATTTCCATGCAATATGAGCATCTAAAATTCTAGAGAATGTCTTGCGATAAGTGAATTTTACCTTATTTAAAATATATAAATTTTCTCCGTAAAAATATATAAATTATCATGTTCTTTCCTTAATTTTAAGTAGTTTATGCAGGAAAGATTATATAAGAAGTGTTGCAAAATCAAGAAATATTTCAAGAAAAAGCACATTAAATTAAGTAGAAAGAAGAGTATATGTTGTGATAAAGTAAATAAAATAAGGTGACCTAAGGAATAGAGTGCACACAAATCTGGTCTACAATGACAAAGATAACGGATAACAACAACCCATAACCGGCCACATCAGATCATAACGGGTCAAAATCAATCATAATTGATCCATAACCGACCCATAACAATAAAGCCATAACCAACCATAACAAATCATGAATAATCATATCCTATGCATGATCATAACCAAAACTCATAACATGATTATAAAAGGAGGTATCCATTGTGAAGGAAAGGGAAAAGAGAGCTCATCAAAGACATTTGAAAAAAATTCTCTCAGGGCTCCTCTTTTCCTTTTTTTCAATCTTGTAAAGTTTTTCTTCTTTTAGTCATTATACTGGTTTTATTTCTACTTTCTAATAAATTGTAGTATTGGAAATCACTTCCCTTCTTGCTCTTAATTAAATAGGATACAATTATTCTTTTTAAATATATTTTCTATTTTCATATGTAATAGACAAAAATATTTTTATTTTTAGTACTAACTCCAATATGGAGTAACTTTTCTATGTTAGAAGAATGTCGGATCTTGATATTTTATATAAAGTAGATATTATTTTTAATTTTGCATGCTTGAGATAAAGCTTTCTATTTAAATTTTATCTGCTTTACAGTTAGATGTTATTTGATTTGTTTATATCTATTTATTCTGTACTATATTAACTTTTTACTAATTCGGTAAGAGAAGCAAAATAATTAATAAATATTTATTTTAGTGACACTACCTATGTAATATTGTTGGAAAACTAATTATTTAAAGTTGTAGTAGAAAACCTAAACTATTTAGATTTTATATTTGCAAGTTTATTTAATTTATATTCAATTAGGATGTGTAGTCAAATTAATATAGAAATAGGTTTTTCTATTTCTTGTTAAAATATATCTCATACTATTATAAATAGAAAAATTGCTAAATATTTTTAGAGCATTTAGAGTTTTGTAGATTTATAAATAGGAGACGCATGAAAAATTGTGGAGAGCATTTAGATATTTATAATAAATTAATTTTCTTCATACTGGTATCAGAGTCAGGCCCCCAATATTGAGCTTCCAATATAAATTATTCACACTCCAGTTGGCAAGTCTGGGCGTGCAGGAGAGTAATGAAATTTCACATCGAAAATGGATGGGTTTCTTGAACTTTTTATATGGCTTGAACAATCCTCATCCTTTTAGCTAGCTTTTAGAGTTGAATTTGGCTTAAGATTTATTTTTATCATAGTATCAGAGCATCTATATTCTTGGTAAAAAATTATAACTACTTTTGTTGTCAGCGGACAACACTAGCCAATGTGGTCTCCCGTCTGGCCAATGATTATGTTAGCAAATACTAAACGAATAATATATGCATGAAAAAATAATCATGCTGAAAATAATAGAAAAAAATAATCATATTGAATATATGATTTAAATAATTTAATTCAATGCTATAAAATATTTCTATTGTTCAAAAGTATATAATCTTTCTTTCTTTATTTTCTATAAAAGATTTCGTATTTTTTTCTATAAATTTTAATATTGTCTTAAATAAAAATATTATTATCTATTTCTCTGTTAATATTTTTTGGGGCCTCATAATTTTGGGGTTTAAGCAAAGGCTTTACTAGCCTCCCCCTAGAGTAACCCCTGATTACTATTATTAGTCCTGAAATAAAATATACCATCAATTTACGTACCTTGAATATATCTCAAAATTCTTTTTTGTGCTTGCAAGTGGGATCGTCTTTGAGATTCCATAAATCTGCTAAATAATCCAATTCCATAAGTTATATCACGCTTTGTAGAAGTCAACTAGTTTTTTAAAGTATGTAGTATCAACAAAATCACCAGTCCCGTCTTTAGTCAATTTCAATTTCTGTTCAACATAGGTCAAAGTAATTTCGCTCTTTTCATATTAAATCTCTTCAAAATATCATCGGCATATTTTTAAGAGAGCTAAATATTTCATTATTCAATTGAAATGCCTCAATGCCAAAGAAAATAAGATACTAATCTCAAGTCAATCATCTTAAACTGGCTAATCATGGCCTCCTTAAACTCAAAATTAATTTGAAATTATTCTTTATAAAGATTAAACATCCACATATAAGCACACAATAAGATTATTTGCACAAGGCTTGAATTTGATATATAAAATATGCTTATAGTACATCTCTAAAAGCCATGCCCAGTAGATAAGAATCAATATGAGTGTACCAAACTCTAAGCATTTATTTCAATCTGTATAATGTCGTTTTCAATCTGTAAATGTTATGTTCTTAACCTTCTTTTACATAATCAGCAGTCTGCTCAACATACACTTCTTCTTCAAGAACATCTTTCAAGAAAGTAGATTTTATTTGATACATGTCTTTTACTTGTATCTTTTAACAACTAATTTTGCCTTAAAACGATCAACTTCTCCGGTTGGTTTGAACTTGATCTTGTATGCCCACTAGACTCAATTAGCTCTTTTTAAGGTGGGAAAGTAGTCAATTTTTATGTGTTATTTTTCTCAATAGTATGTGTAGACAATAAATTTGCGTCGAGAAAATAATCAACACCGAAAAAAATCGCAACAATCGTAATATTTGATTTCAAGTAATTTGAGTGTACAATCTCTATGAATCCTCTGATTCTTCTTTTCAATAGTAAATAAATTCAAGGGCATTTGAGCTTGATCTTGAATCTATATTTGTTTCTACGAACGATGATCTTGAATTCAACTAGCACGAACTTTGATTTAAACTCGTACTCCTTGAATCTTGACTTGTTCTTCGTTCTTGAGCTTGAAGTTCTTCGTTCTTGAGCTTGAACTTAATTTCTTGAACTTGAACTTGAACTTGATTGTTTGAAGCTTGAAACTCGTAGAGGAATTTGCAGCGTTTGATCCACGAGCTCTTTCTTGCTTCTTGTTATAACTTCTGGTGTCTTTTCTGGGTTATGAAGACCCCTATTTATAGTTGTGGAAGAGAGGAGTTATGATAAGAACAAACTCTTTCCGACCAATCAAATTGAAGTGTGACATGGCCGCATTTGATTGGCCAGAACATGTCACTTGCACATGTGGCGTGATTTCATTAGTCTTTTAATATGACTTGGCATGCCTTGTCATTTTGACACGTGGCATGATCATATTGGCTCTTACGCTTGAATTGGCGTGCCATGTCATTTGACACGTGGTACCAAACTGGGCCTTTAGGAAAATGACATCTTGGGCTTAATGAAGTGGGCTCATCACTTTCGCCCAATTAAATGGGCTAGCCCAATGGATTAAGACTTATTTATTTAATCTATATATATTGGATTTATATAATTAATCTAATTATATTAGCCCATAATATTTGTTTGAACTAATATATATTGAATTTAAAATATAATCCAAATAACTATGAATTTAAATCTAATAAAATTTAAATGCCTACAAATGCCCCCTGGTTTAAAACTTGTTTGAGGTATAAATAAACTTGATAAACCTCACTACTAGGCTTGAAGTATAAGTGAAGTATCAAATCGGACTCAAGTTAATATATATTTTTTTCTCGGGTCAAATTAGAACTTCTGAAAAAGTATCCATGCACTTTATTTGTAGTGCATAATTCCTTTCAGCTACTTGGATTTGTCTTCAAGATTTTTAATAGCAATTCTCCTTCATTAGTAAAATAAAATAAGGCTAAGACACGTAGCTAGTAAACTTTGGTACTTGAATCTATCACTGCCAGGAATTGCAACTCATTTACCAAATTAGAGAAGATCCCTTTAATGTAATGATTAGGCAAACAATCCAATTTGAAAAGGAGATAACATCAACGTGATTTCAGGAGCTATTTACATGTCCTACATGTAAGTAATCCTATTTGCAACATGATTTGGTTAATTACGGTGTCTCCAATTTCATTGCAATCATTGCCGCCTCTACGAAAGGATTATACACATCCGAATCCTTTTCTAACACCTTCTCCTAGTCCGTATTACAGTAACCACTTCCAACTAGGAGTAGTAACTATGTCCCACATCGGGACTTTATTCCCAAATACTGCTTTGAGAAATCTATATATTGGATGCGTACTCTCCAACTTGTGAGCATCAGTTCGCATTATTTTCAAGCCACTTTGAGTCTATTTTTGTGGACTCGGAAGTATTAACGTGAAGGTACTTTCTTGCTTTTTTTCCTTTGTTGCTTTTTTTTTTTTGGTAGGTCAAACAAGAAGGATGTGTTCTTGTTTAATGAGATGATCCATGCATGAAGAAGATGATTTTACGGAGTGAAAGTATTTGTATTCATTCTCATCCGAATATCGGAGAGATTATTAGAGAGATTACTTTTAATATGGCTCGACTATCGGAGAGCTTACTCTCAAAATGACTCGACTATCGGAGAGATTACTCTCAATGTGGCCCGACTACCGAAGAGATTACTCTCAAAATGACCCGACTATCGGAGAGATTATTCCTAATGTGGCTCGACTACCAGAGAGATTACTCTCAATGTGGCCCGACTATTGGAGAGATTACTCCCAATGTGGCCCGACTACCGGAGAGATTACTCTCAATGTGGCCCGACTACCGGAGAGATTACTCTCAATGTGGTATGACTACTAGAGAGATTACTCTCAGTGTGGCTCGACTACCAGAGTGATTACTCTCAATGTGGCTTGACTATCGGAGATATTACTCTCAAAATGACCCGACTATCGGAGAGACTACTTTCAATGTGGCCCGACTATCGGAGAGATTACTTTTAGTGTGGCCCGACTATCGGAGAAATTACTCTCAATGTGGCCAGACTATCGGAGATATTACTCTCGATGTGGCTCGACTACCGGAGGTCATTTCATCCATTTAGACCTTTGTGCTCATTCTAATATTCTTGATTTGGACTTTGATGGCCCTTTTTTTTCTTCTTTTTTTTTTTTTTGCAGCCCAAAGAGATCGCAAATGTCAGAGACTATACCTCACCTTCCTCCAAACTTAGATATTTCATAATGGAGACTAAAGATGGCATAGAACAAACCAAGCTTTTGGTTCACACCTCACAAGCTGACCGGTATGTAGCCTCATGGCCTTCTTTGAGGAACTCCCTTCATGTAGAAAACTAGACCTTAGAGCACAAATCAACTTCTAATCCATTGTCCAAGACGTGTTATCTCAAAGCGCCAATCCATCGCCACATAAATATTGCTAGCACCCTTCCAAACTTAGGACGTCACATAATTCAAGGCGAAGTACGTTGGGGAAACACAACAACAATCGAGGGCGAGTATCGCCATATTCCAGGATATTGGGAATGGGCTGAAGATGTACTTGGTGGAAGCCAACAAACCCTGAGTACACCAAAGATTTACGATGCTGTCTATGCCTCACTTTTCACTTATGATCGGAACTTGAACATTTTGCAAGCATTTTGTGAGGCTTGGTACCCCAAGACGAACACGCTTCTTACATGAGTCAAGGAACTATCTATCTCTCTTTGGGACTTACATATCCTTGGAGGTCTGCCCATTGCGGGTTCTCCGTACGAAGAAGTGGTACCTGAGACAAGAGAACTCATCGGTTTGGACGAAAAACATATAAGATTTATTCCTCGATCTTGCGAGTATTTATTTGATGCCTTCCATCACCTAAAGGAAGGTACGTGTGTTAACCAAAAGGTCTCCTTGAGCAAGTGGACAAATTTTTGGTATAAAAAAACTTTAATTTATAAACCTGCCCCACTGCGAAAGGAAAAGAAGTCTGTGCGCCTAAAGTCGACACATAATCCTAACGGAGTTATTCCCAAGACAACTAGGTGATCGAGTGATCAAGAAAGATGAAACATATATAGCAGCATTCTTATCGAATTGACTATGTGCCTTTGTGTTTCCCAAGGCAGAAAACTCAATTCATCCCGAGACTTTTAAGATGGAAAGCATGATGGCAAGCGGGCGAAAGATTAGCCTTGCGGTCCCAGTTTTGGCGAGTATTTATCATGGTTTGAATAAGATTTTGTGTTCTTCCCAACTTGATCAGGTCAAAGTTTATTTTCACATCCATTATATTTATGGCTGGCTTGCACATTACTTCAAAACCCATTATCCACTTGCTAAGGGTTCGTCCGTCCCTTTGATGGTGGCATACTCAAGAGAGGGAGCTGCGAGGTACTTTGACGAGAAGGATGCAAGAAAATGCATCCACAATGGGGAGGATATAGTTTGGACACCAACAATGTTAACTAATTCTCGTCCTTATTATTATGTGGATAACGATGCCCCTCAAGTGTTGAAGTCAAATTACTTCATGAGCTTACATTTTAATTACCTCCCTTTGACGTATGGTAACTCATTCATCATCGAGCCATTAACTCATTCATCATCGAGCCATATAGTCCACATCGGTTTGGTCATCAATTTAGGTTTTACCAGAACGTCCCCGATTTTTTGGAAAATGATATCCGTAGCGCCTCTATAGATGAAAGACTCAGATTTTGGAGGATTTGCACACTTTATCGGTCTATGTCACGTGCGGCTTTTCCCCCAACGGGAGATCCTGTGGAGAAGCCTTTCTCCACCAATTATTTGTCTTGATAGGAGAAAGCGCATGGGAAGTTTCTCGAGAATAATTTACAAGCTTTGGTAGACAATGTTGGGCTAAAATCTACTACTCCTTTAGGAGGTGAAGATCAAAGTGTTAGAAAACGCTCTCAAAAGTCAAAGAATTACCTACTCTGATCCCGAAAGTAGTTACACAACATAAGAAAAGGAAGCTTAAATCCTCAAAATCATCTTTGAAAGAGGTGGTGTGCACTTCAACGGATATAGAGAAACACCCTCCAGTTTTTTCATTTAGCAAGCAAGTTCCTCAAGATTCAATCTAGAGTACCAATGAAGATCAAAATTAGAAAAAGAAACGGCCTATCCCAGTAGAGATCGTAGAGGTTCCAAGTGTCTATAGTCCCTCAAGAACGCATATGGCTTGTAACAAGGAGGTAAAAATACAATCACCTTGCCCTTTCTTTTATTTTTAATCGAACGAATAGCTTCACTAAAAAATTATTCACTTTCTTTGCCTTTTCCTTATGCAGTTAAATGTCATTAGGCATCCGATGGTATCCCCACATGATAAGCCGCAAGTGAGTAATTAATCTATTGGAGGGCCTACATCTAAAGTGAAGTCATCTTCAAAGGCATCATCTCTTCCTCACGACGAAGCCCTAAAAAGACAAACTCTAAATGAGATAACTTGCGTTCCACCAATGAAAAATANTCATCGAGCCATATAGCCCACATCGGTTTTGGTCGTCAATTTAGGTTTTACCTGAACGTCCCCAGTTTTTTGAAAAATGATATCCGTAGTGCCTCTCTAGATGAAGGAATAAGGTTTTGGAGGATTTGCATACTTTATCGGTCTATGTCACGTGTGGCTTTTCCTCCCAACGGGAGATCTTGTGGAAAAGCCTTTCTCCACCAATTATTTGTCTTGGTGGGAGAAAGCGCATAGGATGTTTCTCGAGAATAATTTACAAGTTTTGGTAGACAATGTTGGGCTAAAATCTACTACTCCTTTAGGAAGTGAAGATCAAGGTGTTAGAAAGACGCTCTCAAAAGTCAAAGAACCACCTACTCTGATCCCAAAAGTAGTTACACAACATAAGAAAAGGAAGCTTAAATCCTCAAAGGCAGCTTCGAAAGAGGTGGTGTGCACTTCAATAGATATAGAGAAACATCCTCCAGTTCTTCCATTTAGCAAGCAAGTTCCTCAAGATTCAAGCCAGAGTACCAATGAAGATCAAAATTGAAAAAGAAAATGGCCTATCCCAGTAGAGGTTCCAAGTGTCGATAGTCCCTCAAGAACGCATACGGCTTGTAAAAAGGAAGTAAAAATACAATTATCTTGTCCTTTCTTTTTATTTTTAATCGAACGAATAGCTTCACTAAAATATTATTCACTTTCTTTGCCTTTTCCTTATGCAGTTAAATGCCATTGGGCATCCGGTGGTATCCCCATATGATAAGCCGCAAGTGAGTAATGAATCTATTGGAGGGCCTACATCTAAAGTGAAGTCGTCTTCAAAGGCATCATCTCTTCCTCATGATGAAGCCCTAAAAAGACAAACTCTAAATGAGATAACTCGCATTCCACCAATCACAAATACGACAGTATCTATTTTTGAAGGAAAGAGTATTGTCTTTAATCGCAAAAAGGAATTAATCTTGGGACTTTGAGAGGATATTTGAAACAGACTCTCCAAAACTCGTGCAGAACTGCTCTCATCTTATAGGGAGCAAGTCACTGAGATTTTTGAGGATATGAAAAAGGCGAATATTTTAGATCTTTCTTCATTAGAGTGTTTACTGGATTCTCTTTTCGAGCTTGCTGCTTCATATGACCAAGAGCGATCCAATTTGGCTGATAAAACGAGTCAAGATGAGAAGTTGGAGCTGATTTTCAAAGTAAGGAGTTCTTGAATTGTTCAAACTTGAAGCGAGTGAGAAAGTCAAAAAAGTTTCCTCTAGTGAAAAGAAACAGAAGAGAGTTGTGAAGAAGTTGCAGACATTACAACAAGAGAGGAAGAACCTCGAAGGTGTTATAGAAGCGAATCAAAAGGAGGTTGAAGAGATTCGGGCAAAAGTTTCAGTTGCCGAGACTGAGGTCTCTTCATATGACAACGTAAATTTGCCGACTGATGAAGATTCGGCCAATTTGGAGGAGAAGAAGAAGAACCTAGAGACTAGCTGTCAAGAATTGATCAACTACAAGTTTTGTTTAGATTAGGCTATTAGCATTATCTCCCCTTTTATCTTTATGTTAGATTGACCTAGTAGATATTTATTTCATCTTAAATAAGATTGCTTCTCTTTTGCTTTATATTGCCCGACATTTATTTTAGTCGCATAATTTTCAGCTTTACGCGCTTGTAACGAAAGATTCATATCTTGTCGTGGGATAGTCCAAATAACGAACTGTTTAATTTTTCGAAATTTAGACTTCAATATCTAAAACATGTCCAAAACTTAGAATCAATCACCTTCAGAATCGACCCAGATAATATTTTGAATCTAACTTTAGATTCCACCACGTAGAAAATTTCAGATTTGCGCAGTCTCACAAAACAAATCATATCTTGGTGTAGGAAAGTCAGAATCACGAACCGTTTGATTTTTTGGAAATTTAACTTACAGATCTACAACATATCCAAAATTCAAAACTTAATTCCTTAAGGATAGTTTCAGATAATTGTTCGAAATCAATACTAAATGCTGATACGGCGACGATTTCAGATTTGCGCGACTTCACCAAAACTTTTGTACTCGAAATCATGAACCGTTTGATCTATTGGAAACTAAACTTAAAAATCTAAAAACTATCCAAAATATAAAATTTAATACTTTAAGGATAATTTCAGATGATAGTTCTAAGTCAATACTAAATTCTGACATGGCGACGATTTCAGATTTACGCGACTTCATCAAAACTTTTGTATCTTGATGTAGGAATGTCGAAATCACGAAACGTTTAATATATTGGAAACTAAACTTCAAAATCTAAATCATATCCAAAAGATCAAATTTAATACCTTAAGGATAGTTTCATATGATAGTTCGAAGACGACTTTAATTTCTAATATGCCGACAGTTCCAAATTAGTGCGACTTCACCAAATATTTTGTATCTTGGTGTGGGAAGCCTCGAGATTGCAAGACCTTTTTAATTTCCAGAAGTTTAAATTCAAGAGCTTCATTCTCACAAAATATCTTGGGTTCAAGTCTCACTGAATTTGAAACGTCGTGAAGGCTTGCCAAAAAAGAAAACCATGAAGGTTTGGATAACATGAAGGCATAACGAATTCCCGGACTTCAATGCAAATGCTTGGCAGCCCCCTGGAAGATATTAATCATTCCATTGCAGACACCAATTTACCATAGCGTCTTGCCCCCTTTAAATCAAATGGGATCCAAAGTTTAACGGAAGAATGGTATATCAGCTCGATTTTCAAATGTTGATTGAATGAATTATATCCCATCGTACTTCATTCGGACAATGATTGGGGGGTTATGTATCATTTGAACTTATGCGACGGAACTCAGAATGAAACTGTAAGCTGTCTACGTACCTCGGTGAAGAGGATCAAGTCATACCGTAGTTCAAAATGGGTATTTTTTTTTATGTCCTAACTTTTGCCTAGGCCGCCTCTTTCGAGGTTTTCAACCTAGCGGACCCTTTTATTTTGGTGGTAGGCCATACACAGTTTAGACTCGTGCGGGCCAGGAGTGTAGGAACATGCAGTTTAGGCTCATGCGTCAAGGAGCGTAGCAACTTCAAGGATAATACTTCTTCAAAAACTTGCCATTGATAGGACCGATTCTCATGCCATCTGCATCAACTAGCTTGTAAGCCCCACTTGGATAAGCTTCTTGTACGACATATGGCCCATCCCATTTTGACATGAACTTCCCTATAGGTTTATGGGAAGTAATTATGGGTCTTCGTACGGCAAGGACTTGATCTCCTACTTGAAAGGATCTCGGGCAAACTCTTTTATTGAAGGCGCGAGACAATCGAGCTTGATAACATTCAAGACTCTGTTGAGCTTCCAACCTCTTCTCATCAAGAGCCTCCAACTCTACTAATCGAAGTCGAGCATTTTCTTCATCAGTGATCCCTTCTTGAATAGCCAGTTGTAATGAAGGTATTTGACGCTCGAGTGGCAAGACGGCTTCGACTCCATAAATGAGTGAATAAGGAGTCGTTTGTGTTGGCGTGCGGTGAGTCGTCCTATATGCCCATAGATCTTATTCCATACGGTCATTCCAATCTCGTCTGGATTTGTAGACGACTTTCTTTAATAAGTTGCATAGAGTTTTGTTGAATGCCTCAGCTAGACTATTGACGGCAGCATTGTACATCGAAGAGTTACGTTGCTTGAAGCCAAAGAGATCACAAATCTTGTTCATCAACCTATTGTCGAACAACTTGCCATTATCTGTTATTATGTAACGAGGAATGCCAAAGCGATAGATAATGTTTACTCGGATGAAACTTGCAACATTTTCCTTCTTTACTTCCTTAAGAGCAACAGCTTCAACCTATTTTGAGAAGTAGTCAGTTGCAGCCAAGATGTGTAGGTGCCCACCAGAGGACTTTGGCAGTGGTCCAATAACATCCAACCCCCAAGCGTCAAACAGCAAGGATGCAACAGTCAGGTGCAACACTTCAGGAGGTTGATGAATAAAATTCGCATGAAATTGACAAGCTTTGCATCTTCGAGCGTAGTCCAAGCAATCTTTTACCATCGTTGGCCAATAATATCCCATCCTTTTTATATGAAAGTGAAGCTTTGGTCCAGACTGGCGTGACCTACATACCCCAGAATGTGCCTCTTGCAAAGCTTGGAGTGATTCTTCTTCCCCTAAGTATCGCAAGAGTATTCCCTCGAATGACCTTCTGTATAGAGTATCTTTGTAGTAAAGAAAGTGAGGTGCACTACGACGGATTTCAGTCCTTCTCCTCGAATTTTCTGGAAGTATCCCATAGCATAAGTAGTCGATAATGGGTTGTCTCTATTCTTCTTTCTCAACTTCAAAAACCGTGACAAGATGCTTGAGTTCATTTTCTTCACCTTTAACCTCATTTGGCGGCGGTACTACCCATTTTTGGCAGACAGTAACTTGCGCTTGATCAGGCAGGGTTAACGATAAAGCTAGGGCAGCTAAAACATTAGCCTTCTTATTTTCTTTCCTTGGCACATGCTGAATAGTCACATCACCGAGCCACCCCATTAATTTTTTAGTGTAATCATGATATGGGCGTAGTTCAGGCTTCTTGACCTCGTAACTACCTAAAGCTGATTTACCACTAACTGGGAGTCACCAAAGACTTGCAAATGCAATTGCTTCATATCAACGGCCATTTCAAGCCCAAGTATTAATGCTTGATACTCAACAACATTATTGGAACAGAGTTGTGTCAAGGTGAAGGAGTAGGGCAAGACTTCACCTTGGGAAATGACAAATACTACGCCAGCACCAACTCCTCCACGATGCGCAGCACCATCAAAGTACATCTTCCATGGAGGTTGAACTTCAACGACCATTGTGTCCTCATCAGGTAGTTCGTCAGTTAGCTCCCAGTCATCAGATATCGGATGATCTGCCAAGAAGTCTGCTAATGCTTTTCCTTTTACAACCTTTTGAGGGATGTACAAAATCTCGAATTGTTGAAATTGGAGGTACCATCTCGCTAGTCGATCATTAAGAATAGGTTTTGACATCACGAACTTGATGGAATTTGCTTTAGAAACAAGACGAACAACATGAGCTTGAAAGTAGTGCTTCAACTTTTGAATTGAGAAGACTAGCGTCAAACACAACTTTTCAGCGAATAATTCAGCTCGTTTGGTGTCATCATCCTGCTCAAGTATTAAAGAGAGTTTTCTTTCCCCTCACTATTTTCTTGGGCCAACAGTGCTCTAACAGACCTTTCTTTTGTCGCAATGTATAGTATCAATCGCTTTCCAGGATAGGAGTTGCTAAAACTGGAGGTTTCATCAAGTAGGTTTTGATACTTTCAAAGGTATTGCTACAAGCTTGGTCCCACTTGAAAGGAACGCCTTTCTTCATGAGACGACTAAATGGTTGGCACCTCCCAGCTAGATTCGAGATGAATCTTCTAAGGTATGCTAGCTTTCCTTACAGACTTTTTAATTCATGAATATCCCGGGGCTCAGGCATTTTTAAAATGGCATCCACTTTGGCTTGATCAATTTCGATCCCTCGATGTCGGACAATGAAATCAAGGAAATTTTCATAAGTAACTCCAAAGGCACATTTCAATGGATTCATCCTAAGTTGGTACCTCCGGAGCAACTCAAATACCATTCTCAAGTCTTTCAAGTGGTCGCCCTTCTCTCTTGATTTTACCACCAAGTCATCAACATAGCATTCGACATTCTTGTGGAGAAGATCGTCAAATTATTCTGCATAGCGCTTTGGTAAGTAGCACCAGCATTCTTCAAGCTAAAAGGTATTACCTTGTAGCAATAAATACCCTTGGGGTGAGAAATACAGTAAGTTCTTCATCTTTTGGTGCCATGTGAATTTGGTTATAGCCCGACGAACCGTCCATGAAAGACATTGCCTTATAACCAGTAGTAGCATCGATCATCAGCTCTGGAATAGGGAGCGGGAATTTATCTTCGGGACACGCATTGTTGAGATCCCTGAAGTCAGCGCATACTAAAATCTGGCAATTCTTCTTCCTTACAGTGACAATACTTGAAACCCATGTTGGGTATTTAAATCCAGCTTTAATGAGTTTGTTAACTTCGGTTTCGATCAGGGGAACCAAGTCCGGCCTAAAGCGCCTTTGAGCTTGCTTAACAGGACGAGCGCCATTCTTGACTGCAAGGTGATGGACTGCTACTTTAGGGTACAAGCCGGGCATTTCTTTGTAACTCCAAGCAAAGACATCCCTAAACTCCTTGAGTAACTCAATATAAGTGCTTTCTTCATCAACTTCTAGTAAAGCACTTAGGTAGGTGGGTCTTGGTTCTTCATCAGTGCTAAGGTTAACTTCTTTTAAGGCATCTATCGTTGCCTTCACCCCTTCTTCAAGTTCCGGCGGAGTATCTTTTGCATCTTCATCTTCTTGAGGGTCCCCATCGTTGAAGGATATGTGATAACATGGTAAAATATCCTCCAATTCTGCATTATCCTCCATTGAAGATGGAACACCATTCTAGCCTTGTACAGTAACATGATACGAAGAACCCACACTTTCTTCATCTTCGTCACGTTCCTTAGTGTAGACGATAGTATATGATTTACCTTCAGTACTTCTTTACATGAAACCACAAGTTTTATTTGTCGCCTCATTCTAGAAGGAACCAAACTTTGGAAATCCCTAGAGATCTTCTGGATTTTGGGCGAAGCAGGCGTTCTTATGCTTTGAAAATTTCTCTGGAACTTGTTCCCCTTCTTTAATGGACCCAATCTCTCAAACACGGAAGTCCTCACAGTAGATTTTCCTAGTCGATCAAAGACAGAAGGCTTGTTAGAAGCGGCAGATTCATCTTCTACAGTGATATAATTACTGCTTGCCCTTCTTATGGAGATGCGCACCGACGACGGTTGCTTGTATCCCAAACCTTCTCGTGGTTGTCTCATCGCAGCTCGATTTCAGGTAATTTGAGTGTACAATCTCTATGAATCATCTGATTCTTCTTTCCAATAGTAAATAAATTCAAGTCCCTTTGAGCTTGATCTTGAATCTATATTTGTTTCCACGAACGATGATCTTGAATTCAACTAGCACGAACTTTGATTTAAACTCGTACTCCTTGAATCTTGACTTGTTCTTCGTTCTTGAGCTTGAGCTTGAAGTTCTTTGTTCTTGAGCTTGAACTTGATTTCTTGAACTTGAACTTGATTGCTTAAAGCTTGAAACTCATGGAGGAATTTACAGCATTTGATCCACGAGCTCTTTCTTGCTTCTTGTTATAACTTCTGGTATCTTTTCTGGGTTATGAAGACCCCTATTTATAATTGTGCGGGGATAAGTTATGATAAAAACAAACTCTTTCCGACCAATAAAATTGAAATGTGACATGGCCGCATTTGATTGGCCAAAACATGTCATTTGCACATGTGGCATGATTTCATTAGCCTTTTAATATGACTTGGCATGCCTTGTCATTTTGACACGTGGCATGATCCTATTGGCTCTTCCGCTTGACTTGGCATGCCACGTCATTTGACACGTGGCACCAAACTGGGCCTCTAGGAAAATGACATCTTGGACTTAATGAAGTGAGCTCATCACTTTAGCCCAATTAAATGGGCTAGCCTAATGGATTAAGACTTATTTATTTAATCCATATATATTGAATTTATATAATTAATCCAATTATATTAGCCCATAATATTTTTTTGGACTAATATATATTGAATTTAAAATATAATTCAAATAACTATGAATTTAAATCTAATTAAATTTTGATGCCTACAGTATGAATTTCTTCATTCATTGCATAAACTCATCGACCGTCTATAACGATTTTCTCAAAAGTAACCCGATCACAATCTACAAATAAAGTCAAAATTTATAATATCTTTGTCAGATCAATCAATGTCATCATTAACAACATAATCTTGCAAATTGGTTGGTGATACAATAACAACAACAATAATAACAATCCAGTAAAATCTCACAAGTGGGATCAGAGGAGGGTATTGTATACGCATACCTTACCCCTACCCCGAGAAAGGAGAGAGGTTGTTTCCGATAGACCTTCGGTTCAAGAAGACGAAAAGAGACAATATATCAGTATCATCAACAGAAAATCATAAAAATAATGATAGCATCATAAGAACCAGAAAATAGATGAAAAGCGATAACAATAACCAGTAAATAAGGTCCGACACAATAAAAAGGGTTGGTGATGCAATACAAAAAAAAATTGTGGCACTGCATTTTATTTCAGTTCTGATATATTTTCTTGGTCTTTCAAAAAGTAACAAGTTTTGCTTTTTTAATAGCTGAAGCAAAGTATATAGCAACAAGTAGCGCTACACAAGCATTATAGTTAAGAAGTAGCTTGGATTTCATCAACACAAGCAAAACAGTCTTATGAAAATATTTTGTGATAGACAATTGATTTAACAAATAATTCAATTATTCATGGGCGTATCAAACACATTAACATCAAATTTTACTTCATTCGTGACTCGGTTCAAGACAAGGAGATAATTATTGATTATTGCAAGAATAAAGAGCAGGTAGTTAATGTTTTTACGAAGCCACTAAAATTGGAGTTATTTCTTCTATAAAGACTTTGCTAAATTTTTTTACTTGTGCCCAAATTATTTTTTGGGATATTTCAATCCTTCAAATTGGTATCAGAGCAGAATTTTGAAGAGCTTTCGGAGATTTTTAATAAAATATTTTTTCTCATATTTGTATTAGAACTTCTAAGATCTTAGTAGAAATTCATATCGCTTTATTGTTATCAGCGAGCATCGTTAGCTACTATGTACCGCCCATCTAACCAATAATCATGTTGGTAAACACCGAACCAATGATATATATATATATATATATATATATATATATATATATATATATATATATATATGATAGAAAAATATTACAAGTTAAAAGAGGTGTAGATAAATATGCACAAAAGGAAGAAAATCTTCTCTAAAAGTTATAGAGAAGTAAACATACAATTAAAAGTTGAAGAGAAAGTGACTCAATAATTGAAAGGCTGGAGAGAAAGTACTCTAACAAAAATAATTGATGGTTGAACAGAAAATATTTCAACAATTGAAGGTTGATGAGAAATGCATCAACAATTGAAAGTGGAAGAGAAGTATTCCAAATCAAAAGAAAAAAAAGTTTCAAAGATGTATCCCAACATTTGAGAGTTGAAGAGAAAAATTGAAGGTTTATAAGAAGTGCATCAACAATTGGATGTTGGAGAACAGTGCTCCTACAAAAAAAAAGAGAATTAGAAAGATGTACTCCAACAAATAAAAGCCGAAGACAATTGCATTAACAAAATTAAAAGTTGGTGAGAAATGCGTCAACACATGGAAGATTGGAGAAAAGTGCTCCAAGTAAATAAAAGGTGTATATAACTTTTTATTAAGGGACAATGTTGAAAAACTAATTTAAAGTTGTGGTAAAAAATCAAAGATATATAGGATTTGATATTTACGAGTTTATTTAGCTCGTATTTAATTAGGATTTATAGTCAAATTAATACAGGAATAGTTTTTTTATTATAGTTAAAATAGATGTTTTACTGTTATATATAGGGGTATTTGCTAGCTTACTTTAAGTGTGAAGATATGTGAAAATTATAAAGATCAGGGATTTATACTAAAATACTTTCCTTCAAATATATCACCCTTAAAAATAAAAAATAAAAACATTAAACTTGAGATATAAGGTAATATTTTAGAACTCCACAACCCCGAGCTAACTCAACGGATCTTTATATAAATAAGAGTCATCATTTACTGTTTACTTTTCCTATTCGGTATACATAGATTATATTCTAATTATACGCATATTATTCATGAATTATACGTTCGCCAGTTACTTTTAGTTTATGCGATTGATTGAACGATTGTTTAGATTACTTAACTGAAAACCCCATGTAATGTGCAGAAAAAAGACAAGTTGTCTGGCCATAAACTTTATTAAAAGGGAAAAATACCAATCTACGACATGTAAAATGATATAGACAAAGAGGGACCAGTAATATCGTGCATATTTTAGAAGCCAATACAAGTCTTCCTACAAGAGGTGTTTTCGCCCTTTTGATGGTAGGCTGAAAATACTTATTTTTGGTTATATTTCACATATTATTGGCTATATTTTAATTGTGTTTGAGCTAAAATATAAAGAATTTATACTCGTTACGTGATTTCTATTGTGTAGGTTGAGATTCCAAGTTAAGATATATTTTTTTGAGATAAGTTGGATAAAATAAAACTTTAAAGTCTGAGTAGAAGTTCAAAAAATTAAGTTAATTGAGTTTGGGGTTTGAAAATTGAATATCCATATAAAAAGTGGAAGAAAAAAGTTCTAGGCTAGAAAAATGGCCCATCACGACGTGACACCCATTGTGCACAACTAGGTGTTAGGCCAAAACTTCATCGAGTCCGGAACCAAAGTATGGTTCATTTGGACTCAAAAGACAGAAATATGTTTTAAAAAAAAATTGGGCACCATTTTATATATAACGCGGTTATATACCGTGCTATACCTTAGCGGCAGTTTTCTCCGTTAAGGTATAGTGCAGTTATTCACCGCGTTATATTTGAACTATAAAGGTATAACGCACATATATATTTAAAGATGTTAAGCAATTAAAAAGAAAAATACTTTAATTAATATTGTTAAATTTACAAACATCTTCATGGAGGTTCCCCATGTGCATCCCGGACCTGTATCTCTAGAGCTACTGTTGATATAGGCCAACCATAGGTCTTCATACATATGGGATGGGCAGTGTTTGTCCCAGACATTCTGCCTCAGACGTATAGACGATATGTGGGAGTTCATTAGGGCCCACCCACTCCATCCCCGTATAGTTAGACGCCTTCAGGATACAGATTTCTACAGGATCGTAGAGATCGGCCGGTTGCAGTTCGACTGGGCGTTGATCACGGCTATGATAGAGCGGTGGCGACCGGGGACGCACACGTTTCATCTACACATTAAATGCCCATAACACATATTTGAATATGTATTTCGGTATTCTCGGACTCCGCTCAAGCTTTCATTCAATAACAGTTCCAGGGTTAAAGTATTTCAATGCGTCCATGTACCTGGGTAGAGATGCAAAGAACTTATTCCAGTTACCATAAATAATTTCAAACGCACGTTTGCACCCGTGAAATGCCTTTCTTTTGGTAATGGTACACCCATATACCTGGTGAAAAGATGTTATACACTATTTGATCATGTACCGTATGGACACTTCAATGTGTGGAATCAACACAAGAGAAATCAAGTCAACATTCAAGTTAAAATGATTCCTACTGAATGTGTCCATTTCATAATTGTGGGTGCTAATGTATTTACCCACAATTCACATATTTGTTTTCAACTTTCTCGCACGCAGCATCCAATTATAACCTTAAAATCATCTACGACAAATAACCTTGTATACATCCGGAGATGACTCATGAACCACAATCTCACGACACTCTTTTATGTTGTATATTCGCACCGCCCTGTTTAGGCGCGCTTTATCAGCAAAAAGCATGCCCTTTGATAGCACCGTTGCTCTAGATTCATCCCACATTGCTGTCCGGATTTCGTCAAGATCCCTTGTGAGGGCATCCACATCCGGCATACTTGGCAATCAATCAAGGTAGGGAATCTTCCTTGAATGAAACGGCACATGAGACTCGTACACTCTTCGTCTAATGGGAGGTGGAGCATGCTCTCTCGTCAAATCAANATGTGGGAGTTCATTAGGGCCCACCCACTCCATCCCCGTATAGTTAGACGCCTTCAGGATACAGATTTCTACAGGATCGTAGAGATCGGCCGGTTGCAGTTCGACTGGGCGTTGATCAC
>AWOL01S0077168.1:0-11843 GCA_000715115.1 Nicotiana otophora | reverse complement strand
ATATATATATATATATATATATATATATATATGATAGAAAAATATTACAAGTTAAAAGAGGTGTAGATAAATATGCACAAAAGGAAGAAAATCTTCTCTAAAAGTTATAGAGAAGTAAACATACAATTAAAAGTTGAAGAGAAAGTGACTCAATAATTGAAAGGCTGGAGAGAAAGTACTCTAACAAAAATAATTGATGGTTGAACAGAAAATATTTCAACAATTGAAGGTTGATGAGAAATGCATCAACAATTGAAAGTGGAAGAGAAGTATTCCAAATCAAAAGAAAAAAAAGTTTCAAAGATGTATCCCAACATTTGAGAGTTGAAGAGAAAAATTGAAGGTTTATAAGAAGTGCATCAACAATTGGATGTTGGAGAACAGTGCTCCTACAAAAAAAAAGAGAATTAGAAAGATGTACTCCAACAAATAAAAGCCGAAGACAATTGCATTAACAAAATTAAAAGTTGGTGAGAAATGCGTCAACACATGGAAGATTGGAGAAAAGTGCTCCAAGTAAATAAAAGGTGTATATAACTTTTTATTAAGGGACAATGTTGAAAAACTAATTTAAAGTTGTGGTAAAAAATCAAAGATATATAGGATTTGATATTTACGAGTTTATTTAGCTCGTATTTAATTAGGATTTATAGTCAAATTAATACAGGAATAGTTTTTTTATTATAGTTAAAATAGATGTTTTACTGTTATATATAGGGGTATTTGCTAGCTTACTTTAAGTGTGAAGATATGTGAAAATTATAAAGATCAGGGATTTATACTAAAATACTTTCCTTCAAATATATCACCCTTAAAAATAAAAAATAAAAACATTAAACTTGAGATATAAGGTAATATTTTAGAACTCCACAACCCCGAGCTAACTCAACGGATCTTTATATAAATAAGAGTCATCATTTACTGTTTACTTTTCCTATTCGGTATACATAGATTATATTCTAATTATACGCATATTATTCATGAATTATACGTTCGCCAGTTACTTTTAGTTTATGCGATTGATTGAACGATTGTTTAGATTACTTAACTGAAAACCCCATGTAATGTGCAGAAAAAAGACAAGTTGTCTGGCCATAAACTTTATTAAAAGGGAAAAATACCAATCTACGACATGTAAAATGATATAGACAAAGAGGGACCAGTAATATCGTGCATATTTTAGAAGCCAATACAAGTCTTCCTACAAGAGGTGTTTTCGCCCTTTTGATGGTAGGCTGAAAATACTTATTTTTGGTTATATTTCACATATTATTGGCTATATTTTAATTGTGTTTGAGCTAAAATATAAAGAATTTATACTCGTTACGTGATTTCTATTGTGTAGGTTGAGATTCCAAGTTAAGATATATTTTTTTGAGATAAGTTGGATAAAATAAAACTTTAAAGTCTGAGTAGAAGTTCAAAAAATTAAGTTAATTGAGTTTGGGGTTTGAAAATTGAATATCCATATAAAAAGTGGAAGAAAAAAGTTCTAGGCTAGAAAAATGGCCCATCACGACGTGACACCCATTGTGCACAACTAGGTGTTAGGCCAAAACTTCATCGAGTCCGGAACCAAAGTATGGTTCATTTGGACTCAAAAGACAGAAATATGTTTTAAAAAAAAATTGGGCACCATTTTATATATAACGCGGTTATATACCGTGCTATACCTTAGCGGCAGTTTTCTCCGTTAAGGTATAGTGCAGTTATTCACCGCGTTATATTTGAACTATAAAGGTATAACGCACATATATATTTAAAGATGTTAAGCAATTAAAAAGAAAAATACTTTAATTAATATTGTTAAATTTACAAACATCTTCATGGAGGTTCCCCATGTGCATCCCGGACCTGTATCTCTAGAGCTACTGTTGATATAGGCCAACCATAGGTCTTCATACATATGGGATGGGCAGTGTTTGTCCCAGACATTCTGCCTCAGACGTATAGACGATATGTGGGAGTTCATTAGGGCCCACCCACTCCATCCCCGTATAGTTAGACGCCTTCAGGATACAGATTTCTACAGGATCGTAGAGATCGGCCGGTTGCAGTTCGACTGGGCGTTGATCACGGCTATGATAGAGCGGTGGCGACCGGGGACGCACACGTTTCATCTACACATTAAATGCCCATAACACATATTTGAATATGTATTTCGGTATTCTCGGACTCCGCTCAAGCTTTCATTCAATAACAGTTCCAGGGTTAAAGTATTTCAATGCGTCCATGTACCTGGGTAGAGATGCAAAGAACTTATTCCAGTTACCATAAATAATTTCAAACGCACGTTTGCACCCGTGAAATGCCTTTCTTTTGGTAATGGTACACCCATATACCTGGTGAAAAGATGTTATACACTATTTGATCATGTACCGTATGGACACTTCAATGTGTGGAATCAACACAAGAGAAATCAAGTCAACATTCAAGTTAAAATGATTCCTACTGAATGTGTCCATTTCATAATTGTGGGTGCTAATGTATTTACCCACAATTCACATATTTGTTTTCAACTTTCTCGCACGCAGCATCCAATTATAACCTTAAAATCATCTACGACAAATAACCTTGTATACATCCGGAGATGACTCATGAACCACAATCTCACGACACTCTTTTATGTTGTATATTCGCACCGCCCTGTTTAGGCGCGCTTTATCAGCAAAAAGCATGCCCTTTGATAGCACCGTTGCTCTAGATTCATCCCACATTGCTGTCCGGATTTCGTCAAGATCCCTTGTGAGGGCATCCACATCCGGCATACTTGGCAATCAATCAAGGTAGGGAATCTTCCTTGAATGAAACGGCACATGAGACTCGTACACTCTTCGTCTAATGGGAGGTGGAGCATGCTCTCTCGTCAAATCAAGTTCATCATTCTCGGCCTCATCATCATCACCCTCATCAGAGAAGGGTGTGTCATCTCCAGACTCATCAGTATTGTTGTCATAATCACTACTATCTTCCTGACTCTGAACATCTGCCAGATCCCGATTAAATATGTCGTCTTTGGACAATTAAGTAAGGATTGAACCTTCAAGTTGTTCGTTTTCACTGCACAACCAATAAAATAATGAGTTTGTCAAATTCATCCAAACTTTACATATAAACTTTATCACTTCAGTTACAAATCATAATGTGTTGATATCCCATGATGCACACTATCCTGTTGGTGATGACTCCCGGATGGACCACCATGATCCAACATACCAAAACTAGTCATATTCCAGTTCTCCGTTAGTTCATAACCTGTAAAATTCATATATGGCCGGTACCCCTTGTGAAATATATGAGTATTAATACAAATTCAATACATAAAAATAAACATTGTAACATAAAGAAAAATTGAAGTTTACCACTCGGCTTGTAGATTATGTAAACTTGGGGAGAAATTATGTCCTCGGTCCTCATTCGCCCGTGGAGATAAGTTTAGATCATGCCAAACACTTTTACCCGGAACCTCTTCAGCTAAAACTGCTCCAAAATAATCACCCGATAATTGAGGGATATCCCTACTTTGCGGAACCTTATTATTGCGAACGTCTTCCGCCTTAACGTACATTTCCAACATTTTTATCACAAGAAGTTCCCGGTGTTCATCCAGATTCCTCAAAAATCTGTCAGAGTTTCATCATCTTCGATGTTAAACTCAGCATAACAAGCAACCCCTTACGGAGTAACACAATACGGATATCTTCCGGTTACTTTAATATTCACCGAACATTTGCTCACAATCATTTTTTTACATAACAACGATACCAATATATCGTACTCCATTGTAAGTGGCAACTTAACATGACACTGTGGATAACAACTATAGCGTACTGAGTTATTCTCCGCCACAACCTTTCCCCTCCCCCTTCCAATATAATAAAATCTTAATTTTTCGCTCTTCGGACATTATGACAAAATACAAAATAACTTAACGAAACAAATATTTCGGAAAACTTGAAGGATGCTGAATGGATTTATGGATTTTTACCAAATTCAGAACCTCCTTAAATAAGAAAAAAAAACAGGCAGGGGGTGCAATTAGTGGATATATAGCGCATGCCTAATAGGCATTGTACCCATATGAATTATTGATGGGTCAGTTAAGTGCAAAAATTATTGGTGGGGTCATATTTTATATATAACACGGTGTATAACCGCGCTATATATAAATGGTGCCCAATTTTTTTAAAACATATTTTTGTCTCTTTAGTCCAAATGAACCATACTTTGGTTCCGGAATCAAACTTCATAGGCATCAAGAAAACTTTTGAACTAGTCCGTTATCATATTGTGTGCCGCAAGTGAGCCACGGCGTGACAAGTCAATTTGACCCGTGTAGTCCCACTTCACTCTATTATGGGTATTTTAGTCGAAGACTACTCCAACGCTGTATAAACACACTGTAAATATATTTTTTGAAGGGAACTCAACTTTGGAAAACCTTGGAAAGCGATTAAGGCAAAGAGACACGAGATTTTATTAAAATTTCAACCACAATCGATGTAAAATGTGAGTTTGTATTGAATCGTTAAATTTAATATTGTTTGTCTTTGAACCTATTTATGATAAATTTCTTCATATTTATGGCGTAGTTCTTCTCTAAGGCTTTGACGGATATGATATTTTAACTGTTATTTGTGGATTAATTCTTGTTTAATTACTTGAATTCGTTAATGGAGATTTGAATTGATTAGGTATTTATCATCAATTTATTTAATCGAAAGAGAAATATTTTGATGATTATCTTTACAATATTTTGTTTGGTTTAATTTAGTAATTCTTCTAAGTAATCGAAAGAGTTTCTTGAATTATTGAATAAACCAAATTAGGAGAATATTGGATAGACGTTTTCCTCGAGACAATCCATTAACATTTTTCTTGCATATCTTCATAATGCTTTTTACTAGTTTATCTCATAAAGTTTAGGTTCATTCGAGAGAAGAATCGCGACCTTAAGATCTAATCATCTGGTGAATTCATGATACTCATTAGAACATTAAAAGTGAATTTAATAGAGATAGATCTTGAATAATTGTCTTGCACCTATCTTATCACGATCCTTATTTCTCATAGTGATAACAAATCGTCTTAGTTCAACTCTCTGTTTTTTTATGATCAATCTTACTTAGTCATAATTTTAGCTTATTAATTGTAGTTAATAAACATCTCAAAACAAATATCTATTATCCTGAATAGTGAGTAGCAAGCAAAGCTCTTTAACTCCTTGTGCGTGTTGGTATGGCCGGGCAAGTAGACTTGCATATATATCGTGCATAGAGGTGGTAAAATGGTTAAAAGAAAATAGTTATACACCCATATTATCCATTAAAAAATGGGTTGGATAATGAACTTTTTAAAAACGGGTCGAATATGGGTAAGAACCATATTCTCCATTTAGAAAATGGTTAACCAAATGGATAACTAATGTGTTTAACTTTTATATTTGTAAAGTCTCAAGTTGGGGGTTCCTCAAGTTTGGGATATTAGGAATTCTCCCAAAAGTGATCATATTCAAGAAGTCACGGTCCATATTATCCGCCGGATAACCCATTTTTTATCCGTTTCAAATATAAATCGGATCAGATAATTTATCCGTTTTTAAATTACCCGTTTTGACTCGCTCATATCCGACCCGACCCGACCTGACCCGTTTGCCACCCCTAATCGTGCGTAATTGCTCATAAAGTATTACGATTCCTCGAAGCATTTAATTCCCACACAAAAAAATCTGAAGTGGATATAGGTTTTATGAGTCAAATTCCGTGCTGTTTTCAGTTGCCTGCAATAATTGGTTGTTAAAATAGATGCAAGTTTTCCATTAATTTTAAACGTTTGCCAGCAGTTGAACATTAAACAATTGGAAATAACGAAATTTTCTATATCAAAATCCACCCCATACCATATATTATATTGATTTCATGCAAATATTAGCCTGTTTTCTACTCCATGTGAATTGAATGGGTACAGTTGTTGCCCTACTAGCTTCAATCCCTTGTACTCGATTTCGTGCTACTTAATCCAATTTTAAACACTTTTATGTGGTTAATTCAATAAAATATATAAGAGACAGCGTTATTTTACTTCAAGTTGCATTCATAATGAAAGGCATGAGAACTAATGCTATACCCATACCTAACAAAGATATACTCCCTTTGTTTTCATTTAGTTGTTATAGATAGTTATTAACTAAACATAGTTGTTCCCAAAATACTTGTCAGTATGAGAAAATTAAGAAAGAATTAATTAATTTTTCCAATTATACTCTTATTATTGAATGTTCTAGAATTAAGAGGCACATGATTAAATAGAGCTTCTTATTTATCGATAAAGATTTATGTCGTCAAAGATTAAAGAATTAATAAGGGTAGATTAGTCAAATAATTTATTTAATTAATATTTTCTTAAAGATCGTGTAAAAATTTAACCCTACAACTAAATGGGAACAGAGGGAGTATTTAATCATATCGGTCATCTTTCTGATATGCCAATGCTTTATTCACTAATTGTCTGTTAAGCTTCTGACAAAACATATGATTAGTTGCTTAACTTAGTAAAACACAGTGAGCGATGTTGACCCTTGATTTGGTTTTCTTTCATTAGCTCGAAAAGTTCAATATGAAATGGAAATTCTAGCATACAATAATTCAGTATAATAAGATATGACAACACGTAATATCCAGTAATATAGTTCTGCCAAAACTTAGCATATGAATATGGGAACTAACGTAGAGGTACAAAAACCTGTAAACTACAATATGAACTAAGAAGAAGTAGGAAATCATTGCATCATCCAACTGCAACTCCAAATATAAAGTTGCCAAGAATATAATATGCTGAATTAGCACCTAATGCAATTATGCAAAAGGCAACATATAAATTTGATTAGCAACCATGCAAAAACAATCAATTGTATTTGTGCTGCGAAAACGAAAGATTTTGAAAATATTGAGCACACATGGTTTTGATATCAGATAAAATATGATGTCCCAAGAAGTAACGTTGTCAAATAATATAACTGCATCTTCATGAAATATTATTTTTTTCCCTTCCATGTGAATCAGATATACAACTTGTCTAATAATTTGGATTGATTAAACTAACAGATTTCGTTAGAATATTAGCAACTAGCCTTGGTCTACACACTTGTAAGTAGTTGGAAGTAATAATAATTGAAGACATATCATTGGGAGTTTTCCCCCGTGCATTCTTTAGGGGTGTACATAGGTCGGGTTAGTTCGGATTTTTCAATTACCTAACTAAACCAATTGTGTCGAGTTATTAAATCTAAAGACCAAATCAAACCAATAAAAGTCGAATTTTTTAATTTCGAATTTTCGGGTTATTTCAATTTTTATTTCATAAAGTCTTCATAGCACAAAATATAGAATTTGTGCTCCAAATATTTCTTTGATCCTAGTAAGACATAACTATATAAGGTATTTTTCAAGAAAATAACAAAAAAATATGAGATGAGCTATGGCATTATACTAAAATATTCAACAATAAATATAATAAAATCGCATAAAAAATATTATTAATAAGTCATAATAAAAATAAATATAATCTAAAATTACTAAGTTGCTAAAATAAGTACGACTAACAAGTACTATTTTTACATGACTAAACACTATAAAACAAATAAGTTGTGCATTTTATCTAAATCATGAAAAAACTAAAAAAAATAGATATCCAACACTATTGTCATTCCTAGTACAATTTAATAGAATGTCTTTTATTAGCATTAATATTGACTCTAAAACTTATTGTAGCATCCAAGAATTATAAGTCCAAGTTTAAAATAATACGTTAAAAGATAAAATTATGACAATATTTAAGAAATATTTTTAAACTATACTACAACAAATATTTTTATGTATTAAATATATTTAAAACTTTTATACGTGTAATGTCGGGTTGGTTTGGTTTCGGTTTGACTTTTTTTAGTTAAAACCAAATCAAACCGAATCATAATTGGGTTTTTCTTCTCGGTTTGATTTGGAATTATCGGTTGGAAAAAGGCCCAAAAATGACCTTGTGGTATTCGAAATGGATCAATTATAACCCCCTGTTTAAATTTGAATCTAAAAATGACCCTGCCGTTATAAAATGGGTCTAATAATGCCCTTATGTTATTTAAAATAGATCAATAATGCCCTGGATTTTTTTTTTAAATGCTTTTAAAAACTGAAAAATATATATTCTGTAAAAACTAGAAAAAGAAAGGAATTTGCAAAATATATATTTTTAAGTCTTTTCAGTTTTTTTTAAGTATTTGTTTTGTAAAAACTGGAAAAAAAAAATTAAAAAGCTGGAAAAAAAAACTCTCCTAAAGCAGTGGACTACATATGCATTAGTTTTAAAAAAATAAAAATATTTTGCAAAATCTTTTTTTTTTTAATTTGACGGTTCAATAGTTTTTCGGTTTATTTTTATAAAATAAAAAATCTACCATAATTATCGGTACAGTTATAGATTTATATAAAAATATGCGATTTTATTAAAAAAAACCTAAAAAATAGTTCGGCACGGTACGATTATGTCGGTTTAGTCGGTTTTTAAATATTTATTTACACTGACATATAACTACTGTAAATGAATATTCATTTACACCGACATATAACTGTAAATGAATATTCATTTACACCGACATATAACTATAAATGAATATTTAAAAATCGACTAAACCGACATAATCGTACCGTGCCGAACCGATTTTTAGGTGTTTTTTAATAAAATCGTATGTTTTTATATAAATCTATAACTGTACCGATAATTATGGTAGATCTTTTATTTTATAAAAATAAACCGAAAAAATATTGAACCGTCAAATTGAAAGAAAAAAAAAAGATTTTGCAAAATATTTTTATTTTTTTAAAACTAATGCATATGTAGTCCACTGCTTTAGGAGAATTTTCTTTTTCCAGTTTTTTTTTTTAAAAAAAAAAATTAGTTTTTACAAAACAAATACTTTAAAAAACTGAAAAGGCTTAAAAATATATATTTTACAAATTCCTTTCTTTTTCTAGTTTTTACAGAATATATATTTTTCAGTTGTTAAAAGTATTGTTTTTAAAAAAAAAAATTAGTTTTTACAAAACAAATACTTTAAAAAACTGAAAAGGCTTAAAAATATATATTTTACAAATTCCTTTCTTTTTCTAGTTTTTACAGAATATATATTTTTCAGTTGTTAAAAGTATTGTTTTTAAAAAAAAAATCAGGGCATTATTGATCCATTTTGAATAACACAAGGGCATTATTAGACCCATTTTATAACGTCAGGGTCATTTTTGGATTCAAATTTAAACGGGGGTTATAATTGATCCATTTCGAATAACACAAGGTCATTTTTGGGCCTTTTCCCTTATCAGTTTGATAACATTTATCGGTTTCCATTGTACACCGCCAGTACTCTTTATCGAACTCGTATATCATAATAAACAGCGTCAAACCTGCAAAACGTGAAATGAAAGCCTCAATGGATATGAGAAAGATGCGCTCAAGCACCCAACCTATACAAGTGACTTGGGCTAAACGCCAAAGAGTCACCTTTGAAGCGTACGAGACCTGAATCTACGACCATTATGTTACCAACAGAGCAATACACCCAAAAAGGTGTAGTAGTGTTGATATCGAGAATAGATTGGGCCCCTTTTTTTCTCATCCTATTAAAAGGGGGCTAAAGGTGAACTTTGCATAGCTCTATACGAAGCTCGTAATGTAGAGCAAATGAGAGAAAATATAAGGCCAGGTATTAGCAATCCACTAACAACTTGTTTGGATTGTTGTTACCCGTATTGTTACTTTAAATACGATATTTGTTTTGATTGTTACTTAAATTTTATTATATCGTATCGTTAAATTTGTCGTTACATAATGACGAAATGTGTCAATCTATGTAATGACTGATTTAGTGTGGTCGCGTCGTTACCTTGTCTTTTTATCTCAATCTCACCCTTCATTATTATTAAATTATTTTATTTTATCGTTTACCCTACTTTTTTATATAGTAATTTTACTCTTGTATCATAATTTTTCTTTATAATATTGCAAGTTTATTCTTCATAGTGCTGGTGTGTGATATCATGAAACGATGACAAACGACACAATCTATCCAAATATTGTATTTATCAAACGATACAGCACAATATAATATAGTACGATACGATATATTATGAAACGATACGTAACAACCATCCAAACAAGCCGTAAGAAATTACGTTAAGGCGCAATAGTTTTTGCGCAGCATCTACTACAAAATGTGCTTCATAACAAGATCTCTCCTTCCTTTAAATAACAAAATGTGCTTCATAGGAACATGAGGTAAACACGTAAATGGAAAAAAGCTTTGCATGCTATTATCTAAGTCGGTTTATACCAACATGATCGGAATGTATTCTCTGTAATTCGTTAGTGTCACTATTTTAGTATGTCATTAACTTAACAAGTTGGAAACATATATAGAGCTTACTGACTAAAGAGAATTGCCCAGATTTTTCCTACTGATAAATTACCTAATCAAGACATAAGAGCAAATGGTGATTTACATAGGATTATAGCGATACAGAAAACACAGTCCTTGAACACCCCAACCATGAGATGTCAAGAAAATAAGCGAAAGATGGCTCAACGAGCAATTGAGTTCTGCAAAGTGAGGTAATACAAATGCCTTGTACCAGGTAAAGATTGAGTAGATGGTAGATTCAGTAAGGTTCAAACATACAACATTACTGCCGTAAAAAGTACATCTCGACTAATTAAATTACAAGCCTCGACAAATCTGTGCAAGCATTTCACTCATTTGGGGGATAGTTGACAGAATGATAAAGCCTTTACATGAAGAAAAAAAAAATTACAAGTCGAGTTCCATTGGAACTTGATGGGAAGACAAATTTATGTTTGCAAACCTTCTTTCTATTGATGCCAATACAAAAGAGTTCTTCACTGCAATGATGTGAAGGACCTGGATCTCATGCTTGAGTATGATGAAATGAAAGTGGCACAAGTTTGATGCCCAAAATACAAACTCAAAAGGCGCTATCCTAGGAGATCACTAAGTACAGCCATGTCCAAGAGCCTCAGTGAACAAACGAAACATAGCAGTGCTATTCCATCTTACATGTGAACATTCAAAAACCAAAAATACACAGCAATGAGTTAATATCGTACATTACAACAGGCAAGCAAACAAGCTTTCAACAATTCACCTAGGATGTCCATCAGAAATAAGCCAATCGAAAACAAATAAACATCCACGAAAATCAGTCCATATGCCTACTGGAAATGAGAGATTCATGTCAGAAAATAGGGTTATCATTCTCAAAATATGGGACCTCAACTAAAAATCTTATGTCTTGTGCAATTGTATGCCAGAAGGAGCTCCTGAATGTCCATAAAACTAATCTACGGGTGGATCATGTTGAACTGGAATCTGGAAAGCTGTTGGGGAATTGTGGATATCACGGGACCATATCTCTGCAATGAGTTGAGAGAGTATCAATAGAATGACAACCATTTACCAAGATGGTTTACATAAATGGTGCTGTACAGGCACTTGAGACCGCCAGTCAGCACAACACTGAGTGTTACAGGATATATAGGCACTATACTTGGGGAAAACATATTATAATGCAACAGAGAAGATTAATGGTTATACCTGAACATTGTCGTAAAGTTCAAACAATGGCACAGCAAGAAGCTTCAGATTTTTTGGGACTGCAAAGTACTCTCTTTCAGATAGATGAACAACAAAGAGCTTCTTACACTCCTGCACGGCCCACAAAAAGGTCATTCACCAAAAGAGGAACCAAGGCCCTGCTTCAACACCCCATACACAGGGATTT